>PVIR01003675.1:0-86668 GCA_004026965.1 Petromus typicus | reverse complement strand
CTCAGGAGCAAAAAGCAAGATTGATTGCTGCTTGGGGAAGAAGGAAGGTCCATCTTAAAATGTGGCCTTAGCTTTGATAGCATAAGTTTTCAATAGATAATGTGCTCCAAGAGAAACTCAATCAGATGAAAAAGCTCCCAAAATGCATCTGATTAAAAGTTTCAGCAGTCTGATCCCAAAGTGAGTGTGTGGGATGCTTTGGATACGACCATAAATACTTTCTGGATTTGCTCTGCACCCCATTCCCTGAAAACACAGGATTTCCATCATTTGTATTTGGTTTTTTACTCTTGTCTTCCTTTAGTCAGTCAACAAACACGTACTGAGTAAATATTGGTAATGATCTGTATCAGGGGCTGTCTGGCTTCTGGCTTTGAAGGGATTTAATACCCATGTAAGTTAGGATGACACACATCCACCAGCAAAGCATATTTGTAAGTAAACAAAAGTCTGGAAGAGAAGGAAGACCTGCCACAACCAGCACGGTGAACCTGAGACTCTAGTGGGGTGAAAAGGAGATAAGGAAAGAAAACACAGACACAAGTAAAGAGAAAAGCTGGGGCCTAGTGGGACACGGCGCTCTGATGGAGAAGCTGACGCAGAGCTCGACCAGCGTGTTTGCGTTGTACGTTTTCCAGGGAGCGTGTTGGGGGTGAAGTCAGAGAGAACAAACTCTGATGTGTTACATTGAGAACGTGGAAAGCAGGACACTGTCAAGGCCAGCCGGTCACGTTGCAGTTAGTTATCGAGGACACGGAGCTTCCGTGCTGTCCTCCTTGTCACCTGCACTGAACGTCAGGAGCTGAGGATGAGAGGTACTGTGGCTGCTTCCTGACCTGAGAGCCAGGCCTGGCCCAGCACTCAGGGATCAGCTGCAGACCTCGGCTCAGTCGCTTTCTTCAGCTCCCTGAAGGAAGCGCTTCCAGTCCCTGAGAGGCGCAGTGGGTGGGACAAGTGAGCACCATGTGGAAAGATGGCTGCAGTCACGTTAAGGGTCCCTGTTACAGGGTGGATTCCCCACGCTCTGGGCTCCAGCGGAGGTGCGGAGAGGAGGAGCAGGCTGATGCCACCAAGGGACTAATCCCTTGTGGCCGTGATGTGATGGCACCTGGGGAGGCTACAGGGACAGGGCACTGAGCCCAGCTGAAGGGAGTGGACAAGGTGCCCCACCCTGGGGGCTGCCTCTTGCCCTGCACCGCCTCCTGGACTCTCCTCTCCCAGCTCCTGGCCACTGTGAGCTGAGCAACTCTCCATGTCATGCCCTTCCCCCTTGCCACAGACCCAAAAGGAACACAGCCTCCTGATCATGGACTAAAACCTCTAGCACTGTGACCCTAAATAACGCCCCCTCCTCTAACATGCTTTTGGTGGGTATTTGGCCCAAGCAGAGTAAGGCTGATGAACAGAGCCATGCCATGGGAAGCAGACGAAAAGGCTGTGGAAGTTTTGTGAACAGATCATACACATGTTTGTTATCAATTGCCCCTTTTTGCCAGAATCTTCAGTTCCATACATCTGCCTGGCCCTGCACCACGCATGGGCAGTGAACACTGGGTCCAGCATGCATCATTCCGTCTCCATAGAACTCACATTCCCTGTTGGAAAGGAGGGAGGGAGAGAATGAAATAAATATCACAGCACATGCTACAGCTGCTCCTGAGCATGGAAAATGGAGTGGAGCTTTTGGAGTCAAAGGACTTCATCCTCCCAGGGGCGAGGGTGAGCTTGCGCCTACTGGAAGGGCACCTAGTAGCAAGTGATCATGCCACATGAGGAAAGAGTTTTCCAAGTGCAATGAAGAGCAGAGGCTAAGGTCCTGGGGCAGCGAAGAGCCGGGAACGCAAGAGGACAGAAGAGGCTGCTGTGGTTGCAACATGAAAAGCATAAACTGGACAGTCAGAAGGAGGTCAGAAAGATGGCAGCACGGGAAGACTGGAAGAGACACACCCACCGTGTTACAGACGCTGGCCTTCCCTTGGGTTTGGATCCCTAGAGGATTGAGCAGAGGGTGGCTGGATCTTCAAAGACAATAGGAAGTCATGTGTGGAGCATGTTGTCCAAGAGTGGAGGCCAAGAGAAGAGCCAGGAGGCCACTGCAGAACCCAAGAGGGAGAGACAGAGACAGAGACAGAGAGACCCGCAGTGAGGGGCGCGGGGGAGAAGGGCAGCTGGACCAGTGCAAGGTCTGCAGAGGTGGGAGAAGGGCTGAGGTCTGGAAACTTTGAAGGTAAAATTGATAGGACTTGCTGACAAGATGTGAGATTAATGGCAGCATCAAAGATGAGTCTGAAGCTTTATATCCGTGCCTCAGAGGGCAGGAATGGGCAGTCCGTGGAGGAAGCACGGGGTGAGGCCATTGGCAGGAATAAGGATGCTTTGGTGTCAAGTTGGTTCTATATAGTCATTTACTACTTACTTTACTACTTGATAATTACACATTTTGTACTGGGGGAAAGTCACAGGAACCTACAGAATAAATCTGCTCATACTCTGATAGCTAAGAGCTTGGCCTCTGTAAATAAATGCAAAATGGCAGCTTTGCACTTTGTCATTGTTGTTTGCTTGCTAGTGTGGCACAAACTGAGCAGATGGTGCAGGGGCAGAGATGGTCTGTGAAGACAAACCAAGTTGGCCAAGGGGTGCGGGGACCTCAGAAAATCCATGTAGCAGGAAGAGCTAGGCCAGGTCCAGTCGGTGCTGAAAACGTAGGAAGAGGCCGAGCGGGGTTAGGTGAGAAAAGCGACTCAGTCCCCATGTCACCCACAGGGTTGGCAGCGCGCTGGTTCTGAGCTGCGCATTTCAGACCAGAGCAATCTAGACTGTGGCGGGTGGCTGAGGATGCAAGACACTGCCGTGTGACTACAGAGGTCCTCTTCCTATCGGTAACCGAGTGTGGCTGACAATCTGCCAACGCACTCCACAGGACCCAGATGCACTTTGCATCTTCTGCTAACGTGCCCTAAATCTCTTGAAAGCCCTTTCCTCCCACTTCCAGGAATACCTTGCATCTTCACAGTGGCCTATTACTTGGCCAATGTCAGACTTAGATAAAGAAAGAGACCTCGGCGTTTTCTAGAAGGAATGTCTGCAGCAGTTGACGGCTAAGTTTTAAAAGGTGCAGAGGAATGAATCTTCATGTTGGAGGTCAGTCATCAGAGCTGCAGTCCGCGTTGTCACCTCCAGCCTGTGTACCCCCAGTTGGCGCCATTAAATGTGTGAATAAGAAAACCTCAAACACCATATCACCTCGAGTCCGACCGGACACTTTGGTTCTCTTTTACTCCTTTGCTTTTATTGTTTTAGTGGAAAATAACTGACTAATTCATTTTCAATTTTCTCCATCTGGAGCTTTTTTTCTCTACTAGAAGAGAAAGTTGTAAATGAAAGTACGGTTGAGTAAGGATTGCCTGAAGCCCCTGTGCCCTTAATGGATTTGACCTTAGGAAAAACAAAATCTTTCAGTCCGCTAATTGCATATTGTTCATGCCATTCGCTGCTGGGCTTTACTGAGCTGTTTCATGCTGGGCAGCGTACAACAGAAAACGGACCTCTTTCTCAGGAAAATTCTCAAATGCTTGTTGGTAGTTTATTTACATTATCTTTCAGAAAATGTGCTTTTAAGTTGACATGTGGCAACTACCCATGTCCATGGGCCAGTGTGACTTTTCAAGGCGTGTCCACATTGTTCTGATCAGACCGAGGTTATGGACATACCTATCTTCACAGACAGCAATCACTTCGTATCAGAAGCATTCAAAATCCTCTTCTCCAGCTAACTTATGATATTCAATTGTCAAATGTAGTCATCCTTCAGTGCTATAGAGCACTGAGAACTACACACCTTTTACCGTTCCCCTTTATCCATCTATCTCTCCCTCGCCCACATACTTCAAAGGCCCTAATAACCACTATTCTGTTCTTCTCTTCCTTGAGATCAACATGTTAGCGTCCACTTTTAAGTGTGGTAATCATATTTCACTGACTATAATTCTCCTAGTCATGCTCCTCTTGCTATAAGTTCCACAATTTCCTTCTTTTTAAGATCAAGTAATATCTTGTTTATATAATATCCATCTTTATTACATTCTCTTCATTTATTCATCCATCAGTAGGAAACTAGGTTGGACCCATATTCTTGTGTATCACTCAGTGGTCATTAGAGAAAGAGGTGTAATGTAAGACATATAAATGTATTAAGATACCAGATAGGCTCAGAGTGGCTACCTGCAGTCAGGTGTGGAAGTATGCAGGGTCTGTCCACTGCTGGAAATCGCAGGACGCAGTGTAAGGGCCTGGACCTCCCCGGAGGGTCCCGTGAGTGTCCGTATCAGGAAGGTGAAGAGTCTGCCCTGGAAGCCAGGAGACAACCTCCAGGCTGAAGCCGAAGGCTGGAGCTGCTCTGGAGCCTCAGAAGCGGCCTTCCTTACGTCCTCCTGCATTCTCTCAGACTCAAGGCTGCTGGCTGATGCTGCTCACACCCTTCCTGGGTCTTCGGTAAGTCCCTTCAGTCACACCCAGAGCTGTACTACACCAATCAGCCCGGTGCTTCTCACCAAGTTGTCACCACAGTTAACTGTCACACCTGGTGGTTGTGAATAGTCCCACAGTAGGTGGGGGTGTGGGTGGGTGTGTCTGGTAGGTATATCTCAGTCCCTTCAGAGATAGATCCCCTGAGATGGTGTAGCAAGATCATTTGATTATCTGTGCCATTGCAGCCCCCACCGACGTGACAGCTGGGCTCACTGGGTGGTTCTTAGTATCTGGAGAACACGTAGTTGTTAGGTTAATTTGATATGTTAAAAACAATATGGGAAGACAACTCACTGAATAGAACTAAATTATCCCGTTTAAAATGTTAACATTTTCTTTCAGTATAAACCAGTGTTCTTATGGATCTCTTTTCATATATCTATGGAGTGAGTGGTAAAGATCTGGGCATAATCTAGACTTTGTAACACCCTGAACTTGACAGATGTTTAATATCTTCTTTAAGAAAGCTAACACATAATAATGAAACTCGAACTGCAAGGGCCTTGGCAGGACCTGGAGTAGGGTTTTCTGCAACAGAATCTCTGTTGGCTCCAATGTTAATGACTCAGTCCTCAAAAGACCTGCTCTACTTCTACATTCTGAACCTCTAGTTTTCTGACTGTCTCTGTCTTTTGTGCTGACTTTTCAACATACAAATTTTTATCGAATGTTCAAGTTCACCCTATGGACTCTCAATTAGCAGCACTCTCGCCCTGTCTTCCCTCTAAGACTTCTCTTCTGAGGTCTGGATCCACCAACATCACTGGGACTTTTACTTAGGACTCACACAGGCTTCTTAGGATGAGTGTGTCCACTCTTACCCCTGCTCTCCTCCACAGTCATCAGCTTTCTCACCCCCGGACATCGTTGGCTCAGGATTTCAGCATATTCAGTCCTTGGCCAGCTGGCTCCAAGGAAGGAACCTCACAGCAGAAGGGTAGAGTGAGAAGATGCTGAGTTCACTGATGCACAGCAGAGGAGCACTACAGCCAGCGGGGCCAGAAATCACAGACCCCCAAGGCCCTGCTTCCGAGACTCTCCAGGCAAACATGGTAATGGGCTCCCCAAAGCCCAGTGCAGATCCTAACACAAATCAAGTTGGAAGTTCACCCTAATCATGATACCAGATGCAGGGAATGAGTCCTCCATGGACACAGTAGCTCCTATCAGAACCAAGAGTCCTCTGTAACATTTCCCATCCCTTCTCATCCTTTTGCATTCCTTCCTTCCTGTTTCCACCAGCCAGGTATGGACTCCATCTTTGAGAAGCATCCAGGTTTACACTGAAGGAAGGAACAGTGCAATAAAATTGGTATTGTTTGGGAAAGATAAAGTACATTGGGTTGCTTTGAAAATCCATCAGGACACTAATTTCTGCACTGAATAATTAATGAATGTTTCCACAGGATGCATCTTTTTCTATACGAGCAACTTGAGACATAAGCCTTAGAAACCACAGACTGAAATGTGAGATGGTGCTGAAAATTTAGTATTTTTTTAAAAGACGTAGATGTTATGTAGACGATTTTTCCATCGTGTTAACTAAATAAAAGGCCCGGTGGCCCTATCATTTTGATTAATATTAGTTCTAATATTGGAGTTCAGATTGTGGAAACCAGCACTCCAGAGTCACAAGAGACTGTCCATTATTTTCCCCTGTGGATGTAACTGTACATCTGACTTAAGTGACTTCTGATAGAGGATCTCTCAGGAGAAATTGTCACAGATCCCTGCACACGTGTAGTGTGAGATGCAGGGACACGTTTGCACTTCCTGCAATGCTGTTTCTCAGTACTGTCTACACTCCATTCCTTGGGACCAGTGACTTGCTAGGACATAGGACTCGAGGACAAGTTCTAGCTTCAAACCTTTCTGCACAGGGCACCTACAGGGGACACTTGGTTAATATGGCTGCTGTGGGTAGACTCGCACCGGGTTCTAACCTCAGTACTGGTGGCATTCACCTGTGCACTGCAGAGTGATTAGCAGCATTCCTTAGGTGCCAGAACATTCTCTCCCCAAAAAAACAAACAAAAATCTCTTCTGGTGTCTCCAAGTGTGTCCTGCAGACAAGGTACCCTGGGTAATTTCCACTGCTTCAAACGTATGAGATGAGGTCAAAATATACGAATATTTAATTTATTAAAATAGAGTGCAGAAAAGACACAGTGCCATTTCTCCTCTCAAAACCCTCCCCTGCTTCAAATACGCTTATCCCGTTGTTCTTGCCACTCTCTGCAGCAACTCTGGGGTCGCCTTTCCCAAGTGTCTTTAGGAGGCGTGATCAGAAGTCCAGTGCCTGCTGCTGCCCAGCGTCACCCATGCGGAGGCAGGCTCTCCCGGACCACAGCATGTACCCTGGCCCACCGCACTCACTGCATCTGGTCCCACGTGACTTCTAGCTCTGTGAAAGGGAATGTTTTGAATCGATTTGGGACATCGGGCAGTCAGGACAGCACAGCTAGAGATATACACGGAAGAGGCCTCCAGAGCTGCTGCGGGACCCGGTGATGACAATGGGATGAGTGTGTGAAGTGAGGGGAGGATTTGGAGGTAGATTCACGGCCGTCTGTTAGAATCTTTTAACTTAGACAATCTCTGTAATTTTTGGACACAGCTCCTATGTAAGCAGAGTACTTGGTCACAACAGTGACACTTTGGAGAAAGATGGTGCCCTGTCTCCTACAGGTCTAAGTAGGACACTGAGGATGCAAAGAAGCCTCTGCAAAACACAGGTGGAAGCTGACGTGTGAGATGCACTAGGGTGTGAGTCTCCAAATTACCTCTGGCTTCAAAATGATGCCAGCGTCGTCCATTTCAGATCTTCCACCAGGAAGCAATGGAGTGTGAGCAGTCATAAAAGATCCTTGTAGGGTCCTTAGTAGACTAAGCTTTTTATAAATTAACAGTGCAGCCTGACTGCCTGCCAAACCACAGCTAATTTGTTATTCAGCTGCATTAAGACCTGCATAATTTATGAAATGATGAATTTAATGCTCTGTACATTAATATCATTTTTGGAATGTCCTGAGAGTACATTTTAAGAATATCTTGTTGTCTGAGAAACACTCCAGGAAATTTGAACTACTAGAGAAAGAGCTTGTCTCAGTACAAAAGAAACTGTCTTAAGTTCTTCATTGTACTTATAATATTGAGTGATCATGAAATAACTAATGCCTAAATCAAGCACACACCTGAAGACTGTTGACAGACTTTGTAAAAAGTGTCCTAAGTTTCAGATGAGTAATTAAACTTGAGTACTGTCATGTTTTAAATTCAGATAGGACGCTATTCTTGGAATAATATTTCTTTTCTTCTTTATCTAACGCAAGGACCAGAAAACTGAGAGAGAAAGCCCTTCCTACCCTAGAGAGGAAGCGCTGCCTACCCTGTATGCACAATAAACCAAAACTGTACTGCATCGGTGGATGGCTGGTGTGTACCAAGCATACAGTGCTCCTTATTACCATATCCCCTTACGAATGGGATAAATGTCAAATCCCCGGTTCCCTCTGCTCAGCTTCTGCACATGTGCTTAATGTTTCAGCTCAAATAAATTATTGACCATTCTGTACAAGTATCTCAGAATTTATCTTTTCTAAGTAGCTTTAATCTGTGTTACCGAGGACAGTGTTATTGGGACTGCTTGGCTTTAATCATGAGAAGGTTCCTGCTCCGAATGTGATTAAACAGAATTGAATTTACCCATCGATGAGTCGGTCCTATTCAGCTGGCTTGTGAAGATGCCTCAAAGATGAAACCTCAGTCTCACATCTCATCCCTGTGCCTTACTTCCAATCAGCCTTTTCACCCACAGAGTCCTTGTACTGACTCTTAGGTTTTTAGGGTTTTTTTTGTTTTTTTGTTTTGTTTTTTGAGGCAGGGTCTCGCTTTGTGGTTCAGGCTGGCCCTGAGCTCAACCTCAAACTCACATCACAGCAATCCTCCTGCCTCTGCCTCCTGAGTACTGGGATTACAGGTGTGAGCCACCACACCTGGCACTGTGGTATGTGGTACTGGTTGCTGCTGGGCATGAGTCTCCACACCCAGTATGGTATGTGGTTACCGAGGATCAAACTTGGGTCCTTGCACTTGCAAGACAGGTGCCGGAACCACTGAGCCAAATCCTCGGCCCAGTTTTTAGGTTTATTTCACCTGTGATTCACAAAGCGACTCAGTGCCGTGGCATCAGTGGGTCTTTGCCACCTGCAACCTGGTCTACTTCTAGGATATGAAATGCCCTTATTCAGAAATGTAACATGTTATTTTTCTCTGATTCATTCTGAACTTAGGCAATACATACTATTATTCTTTAGCGCCTTACAGAAAATATGTACTTAATTTATTTTTAAAATGCAACATTATATCTCCACCTAGACAATACTCCAATTCTCTGAAATTCTTTCTTCTGTTTAAATACACTTTTTACTTCCATGTAATCCCAGTCCTTAAATTCTGAATTAAGTTAATTCAGCAAGAAAAATATCAAATTTCCATAGTCAAATGCAATTTGAGGGCAAAAATATTCTACGACTGGCACCAGTGGACTCAGAATCTTTTAGACTGGTCCAAATTATTCCTTTGTTCTCTTTGTCATGTCCCTTCACTTTGCCTTGTGTGAGGGATTTTATTTGCATGGTCCATTGCTAGTGCAGGATTCACTGAATACAACGCTGCACTTAGACGTCGTTACCAGATTGTGAATCTTTCATTTTAGCAGCAGACGTTTCTCACCTTTGATGTGAGCTGATGGGTCCAAGAGAAGACTTGCTTAGGACTGGCAAGTAAGTACCTGAGTTTTCAGAAATGCTGGAGAGAACCTGCTACAGATTTTAACACTTCTCTTACAGTGTGACCTGAGGTGGCAGAGATCTCATGGAGATGAAGATGAAAATGACCTAAGTGCCTGGAAATTTTTGCAAGCATGGAAATGTGTCCACATTCATTCCCCAAGGCAGGAAGACCATTGAAGGGCTTGTTCTTGCTCTGCAAGGCATGCAGACCCCGTTGCAAAGCCTCTTTGGAGCTCTGTCTTGTCTAAAGCTTCGGCCCTCTGACAAGACAGGATCTCAGCCTGAACAGGAGAAAAAGAGATGCTGGACACATCTGAAATCCACTCTGTGCCATGTCCGATGGTGACTGGACATGATCACTACATCCAGGCTCATGATTCTTGAGACCTCTGGTCCATTCCTCATACAGGTATCAATGCATTCACCAGATGAGTAGACTTACCCTGCAGCCCCCTCCACCTCAGTGCAGTGCGGATGGGCAGAGCCCGGTCAGTGACAGAATCCCATCCCGGGTGGTCCTGTGTGGCTCTCAGCACTTTAGACTTGCTTTTCTCTCAACCTTGGGAAGCTCACCTGCCTGGAAAACCAGAACAGCTAGGATGGGTTGAGGTTCAGGCTCAGGAAAGCTGTTAGTTGTGAGTGGGGGGGGGGGGTGTTCTGAGCTACAGGCTGCATAGCTCTGGAGAGCCCCGCAGGGCTGGAACCCCAGTTTCTCATGGCTGAAACCAGCTCAGCAGTGCGTCCTCCACTGGCTTTCTCCCTCCCTTCTCACACTCCTACACCCTCACTTGTGGAATCCTCTTCCGGCGGACTCTCTACACCCAAGACCTGGTCTCAGGTTCCCCTTTTGTATGAACCTGAACTAGGACAATTTCCCAGATCATTGCATTTCAATGAGCACTTATCAGCCATGAAGTCAGTGCTGGAAAATGTGGGAAAACCTAGGAATAAACACTCTCTTGATCTCAAAGAGTAAAAACTTTTCCTGAGCTGAGGCACAGACACATTATCACAGGAGAATATTATAATGGCTGTGATAGAGCTTATCCAACATGCTATAGGAGCTCAGGAAAGAAACAGCAAGGCACTGTGGAGTACAGGCCGTGGGAGGCAGCTGCAAGAAAGTATTAACCTGGCCTCCATAATAGCATGTTGCCTTTGAAACAAGGGACAAGCAGATGAAGTAACTGGAACACGGATGCAGGCATGGAATACATGTTTCAGCAACACAAGTTAGAGGGCACTTAAAATGGGCCAGGCTCAACTCGCACTGGGCATGCGATTTGTATGAAATGTCTCCTGTGCCCTCCATGGTGCACGGCAAGTGCTTCATTGATCTCCACTGTACTGTGAATATTTTCACTTCAGGAACTACATTTCTTTTCAAATTCACACTGAATTCACCAAAACCTACAATTTGTAAGATTGTCCACTGTTGGCACAACAGCCAGCAGCCTTGTCTCTTGCATCAGGCTGAGGAATGGCTGAATGGTATAGAGGTCGAGGGGTGCACAACGATGTGTGAGCTGCTTAGTGACATTTGATTGCAGTGAACAAAATTTCCAAGAATAAGCTGAGCTTTCTGGGCTCAAACCTTCCCCTCCTCTCTGACTGTAGAACTCTTACACTTGAAACCAGAGAGCGTGATAGACACGGGCTGAACGAGGCCTTCCCCGCCTGTGATCACTCAGGAAATTCTGGTCTCTAAACCTGACCTGGACTCATTCAGAAAACAGCCTGATGTCTGGAAAACTGTCAATGTGAAGGAATCCATTGTGAAAACCAAGGTAAAAGGGGCACGTGGGGCTCCCGTCTAACAAAACACACAGCCTTCTGTGTCTGCAGGGGTAGATTTATTTCCTGTTAAAAAGTGTATTTCCTGTCTCTCGAACATAGCTTCAATGCATCTTTCAAATGCCCAAGGAGAGACTAATGCAGTGGGCAATGTGGCATGATAAACCGAACCTGCTCACATACTGCTGTGTTTCTCTTCGTGGAAGATCATGTTTCTCACTCTAAATTCAGTGTCTCTCTGCCTTGCCTCCTGCCCAGCAACTAGTCTCTGTTTCAGAATGATGATCCCAGGTTCTTAATTCTGTGGACTCCCTCGCTCAACTATTCTTCTCATCTGTAGTTTTCCTCCTCTGGGGAGTAACGTATTTCCTGACATCTGTTTTGAGTTTGTGTTTCTTTTAATTTCTGCATGTGCGTCTTTTTCCTCTCATCCACACTAAATTGAAAATAGCATGTTGAGTGGAAGGGCTGCCTAGCTTTTCTAGCACGGTAACACTACCCGTCACCTGGCAGACACAAGACAGCACCTGAGCTGCCTCTCCGGTGCTTGTGTTCTCCTTGCAATTCCCTAGCCTCTGCTTCCGGGGACAGAACAGCTGTGCGGCCCAGCCACTGCCCACCGAGATGCTACAGAGGCATCTACAGTTCCTCCCCTCGGAGAGCCGGGGATGGCCTGTGGACAAACTGAGCTAATGTCCCTGCTCCCAGCCTGGTGCACAGGAGCCCAGCCCACCATGTAGTGCTCTCTGGAGCTGGGACTCCCAGACATGAGCAGAGCAGATGAGGTCACCTGGGGGGCCCCTGGCCTGACGGCAGAGGATGAGGAGATGCCAGAATGCTGCTCCTTCCTGTGTTTCTCCCTTCTGTCCACCATGTGAGCACGCAGGGAGAAAGTGACCATCTTTAAAATGGGAAGAGACCCCTCACTAGATAGACTCTGATCTAGGTCTGTGGAACTGTGAGAAAGTACATGCCAGTTGCTGGAGACACCGTCTGAGCCATTCTGTGAGGGCAGCAGAGTCTGCGTAAGGCCTCACAGCAGACTGTCTCTGCCGTCCTGCTGCACATCCCACACATCTCTTCTGGAGCTGCAGCCGGGCCCCTTCCTTTGTGCTCTGTGGACTAGGATGACAGCTTCCCCCAGACTCCTGTGGCCACCTTGTGACTGGGAAAATGATGTTAACCTCTCCCTGAGCAATGGCGCTGCTTGGATTTGCTTTTAGCGTACCCATTGGAGAATCAGTAGAAATAAAAATTAAGCGACTTGTTTATAATTTTCCCCCCTGAGATAACTAGCATGTATTGCCACAATCATTTTGAGTAAGTTTTATATATGAATCTGTATTTAAATACAATGTATATGATTGCATCTCTACATGTATACACACATATTATATATACTTATATCCATGATAAGTACATAATAGGATTATGTGCACACAATATATGCATGTGTATTATATGCATGTGTGGTCAGTGCTCTGTCTGCATGTGTATCATGGATGGCACACATACTGGTATGAGTACATACGTGGGACACCTGTGGTGCTGACAAAGCTCTTGCCAGCCCATCCATGAATCCTTTGTGACTCAGGATCTGCAGTCCCAGGAGCCACCTGGGAAGTGGAGAAAGGAAGCGTGTGCTGAGAATGGGAAAACGGATTCCTTTCAACGTCCTCTGGACAATGAAACTCACCTTTGTCTACTGCATGGCAGCTGGAGCTGTCATTTGAACACTGCTCCGCATGAAGCCACATCCTGTACCACAGGCCCCTTGGAGCAAATGTATAAATACGTCATCACATCCGGCTGACATGATCAGCTGAGTTTTAGCAGGTGTCACTCTCCAAGGGACAGTGTAGTTTCCTACAGAAAGCCTGAATGAAATGGCCTGAAGAGTCAGTTTTAAAACAGGAAAGTGTAAAATGAAATATTTCTATTAAGATTAGTAGGGGAAACTCAGGTATCAAAGTAAAAAGTAGACAACATAAAAAAGTATAGTGAAGATCTCAGTCCTGTTGCCACCCAAGAGTGTGACAACTTGTGCCAAGAAACATTGGCACAACACTTGCACTTACATAGGGATCTCCAGAGAAGTCTGGGACCCACCCCCAAGGGTCACCCTGCTCTCCCCGCATGACCACGTGAAGCCTTCCCATTCTATGGCCACTGGCACTGTGCCATCTGTATTTTGAGAGGTTCATGGAAGAGTGGGAAAATTCTTTCTTCTTTTCTGCAACAGGAAATGATTTCTGCAAGTGACGAAGTGCTCTAAACAATCCCATGCTAGACTTCGCACTGACTGCCTGGTGCACCCAGACCGAATGGCGGAGCCGGCCAGCCTGGTCTGCAAGTCCATTCTCATGACCTTATGTGACCTTGGGAAGGAAGGACTGGGGCTAGAAGGTATTTTGGGGATGTGGTGCTCTTTAACTGGGGATTACTAACTTCTAAAATTACTACAACAAAAAGAATCTTGGACTGTTTCCAAAGGTACTTACTCCACACCGTGCAAAGTTCAAACTGTGGCCTTCTGATGGCATCTAAGACATAATGATTTTGCAACAGCATAACAGGCTTTTCCAAGGTAAGTGATTACCTGACTCTTTTTAAAAATGGACACAGGTGTTATGTTTCTTCCCAAGTTACCTGGGAAGTGATGTCCAGAAGCTGTTAACGTCTCCATTACTACTGAAAGACACGGTGTCCAGATGCGAAGGGAGCAGAAGGAGCTGGAGAACGTGAGATCAAAGCGTGTGTGCCACAGGAGAAATCGTTTCTGCAGCCTGGCTTTGAAAATCTCCTTTAAAAGGATCCCCTCCCTGCTATTCCTGGGCTTGGCATATGCTGAGTGCTACAGATGGAAACGCAGTCATGCAGCTGCTAAGTCTCTGGCACCTCGCTCCGTGGTACTCCCTGCCAGCTGGCCCGCAGCAGTCCGGGTTTGGAGAATGAACGGATTCCTCCCAGCTGTTATATAAAAGAAAGTAGAGACATGATGCTGCTCACCAAATCTCCCTCTAAGCCATTTTAGCTGCAACTTGATCCCCTAAACAACAAATCCCCCAAAGAACATCTTCAGAAGACACAGCACACTTCCTCCAAAGATGACCCTTCTCGTAGGTGAGGTTGTATTTTCAGGAGGCTCAGAGGTGGCAGAAGGGCTCTCCGTGGTGAGCTGCAGAGCCCATGGGAAAGCAGAAATGCTAGACCTGTGGGAGGGATATGGTGTGTGTCCCCTGTGTTCTTGGTGCTGCAGCCTGAGCCCAAGCAGGCTCCAAGGACGTCATTTCACTTGCATGTCAGAGACTCGGTACAGAGATCCACCTTACTCAGCTTCTGTGCTCCTCACAACAGACACAATCAAACACAATTTATGGTAACAGGAGGGAAAAATGAAAGGAAATCATGAGAGGAGAATGCACATTTAAAAGAAAAACTGGAGATGTCTCAAGAACTCTGTCTGAAAGGAGGATGTGCAGAGGGCAGGAGAGGAGATGGGAAAGGCCTCCAGGGATGTGGTCGGCCTGCTCTGTGAGGAAGGGTCAAGGTCATGAGGCCTTGTAGACATGGCGCCTTCACCACATTCCACAGGCTTTCCATGTCGACGCACACACTTCTGTGGCTTTTTAATGCTTTGGGTTTGTATCTTTCCTTGTACAATTTGACTTATTATCTGACTTTGTAGGCTGGAAAGGAAATCTGTCTGTTCTGTGAAGTGGGCCCTATCACTCCTGGTGCCCCAGGAGAGCTGGCATGTCTGCTAGGCAGGCAGGAGAAGGAGAAGCAGCACAGTGACTGGGAGATGAGGCAGTCCCGAGGCCCTGCCAAGCCTTGCAGATTAGCTGCAATCATGGCTTTCAGCAAAGTGTCAGGAGACAGCAGTCCCCAGATCTCGGGGCCACCACCCTGGTCTCTCCTCAGCCCAACAATCACTTGTGAGCCTCTTGCCATCTGAGGTCCCAGATGCAGCAGGAGTGACAAGGACCTTAAGTCAGAGCCCTTGGGGCAGCTCACCTGAGCAAACAGAAAATGATGTGCCAGAGAACACTTTGAGGTTCACACAAGCATTGTCCTTCTGGCCTGGGCCACAGCTCTGTGCTTTTCCTTGGCCTTCTGGCTCCTGAGATCTGATGGTCCCTTTCCTTTCTCCCCAAGATACAACAAAAAGCATCAGAAAACAGACACACTGCCCATAACTGGCACCAGGTCAACGTTACCAGCTGCATAATTATCACAGAATGCAGAATGGAAATGTTTGTAATTTGCAAACACCAGGAGCTAGCTGTAGAAAGGAAAAAGGAGGGCCAGTGAATGATTGGGGAAACTCCTCTCAATGTCATAATGTGAAATATTTAATTAAATACAGTAAGAGGAAATAAAAAGAATATTTTCAACATAGTATGTTTCTAAGGCAATGAGATTAAAGAACAGGAGTTTTCATCTAATATACTTTATATTTCTCCAGTTCATTGAGGACCTGTGGATGTAACACTTTCAAACACTCTCTTTATCTCCCCTGGCTGCCAATTTCATCACAAGTAGAAGAAGAGCTTTAGGAAATAACAGCACACAGGCTAATAAACACTGTCTGATTCAGTGATTTATTTTCTTCAGAAGCTATAGCTGTGTTCAAAGCGATACCCAGTGAAGTGTCACACATTAATTTAGAAATATTTCAACAGGAAAATTTATCTCTGAACTTTGGAATACCACTACAGTACTGTGAAATACTCTATTTTTTTCTCTTGTATTGGCAGCAGCAGCAACACCATTCCTTACAAACTCCTCTAAATATCCAATAAAAGCATGCATTAGGTAATTCTGTGTGCACAGTGCTGTCCAGAGTAATATGGTAGATGATAGCAAGAGAAAAAAAGACAGGAAGAGAGAGGAAATGCTGTTGAAAGAGTTGACCATTCTAAGATAACCTCAGTGTACTCAATTCTTTCAATGCTGAAAGTCTTGTCTGCTGATTAGTTAAAGAGCTTTTTCAGAGAAGTAGAGGTGGGTATTCTTCAGACCAGACAGAATTAGATGCAGAAGAGTAAAGTAGGTACAATAGTGGGATAGTAAGTCATGCTGTTCATGGCTCAAGGAGAAGAAATGTATGACAACCTTGGAAGAAGCAATCCAAATCTATCACTATTCTAGTGTCAGTAAAATACAAGGGACTATTCCAAAAACCAAGTTTCTTGGGTCTTGAGGGATTCTTTGCTAGCTATTGCTCAAATGCATGCAGGGGGTTGGACCACATGGTATGACATGATTCCACTGGTGGATTTCAGGATCACGGCAAAGATCTGCACGTCACCACCAGTGTCCTGCCTTCGCGTCCTTAAGCACCATCCCTTGGGATCTGCTTGGAAGTTTTCCCTCTTGCTGCTGCCATGCTCATACTCAAGAACAGTGGTTGTGGGGCCCAGTCAGGCCTGCGGGAAGTGGGAGCGCGGCTTCAGCCTTCAGGCCTCTACGCGGGCCCTAGACCCCTAGGCCGTCACGCCAGGCCTGCCTGAGGAGTAGTCTCGGTCTAGCTCAACTTCGAGTTCAGGCTCTAGCACCAGCACGGGCTCAAGCAGTGGCTCCAGCTCCTCTTCAGCATCCAGTCCTTCTGGAAGCTCTAGTACATCCCGCAGCTCCAGTTCCAGCAGCTCCCCTGGCTTCCTAAGTCCTTCACGGCGCAGACACGACAATAGGCGGTGCTCCCACTCCAAGTCCAAGCCACCTAAAAGAGATGAAAAGGAGAGGAAAAGGCGAAGTCCTTCCCCTAAACCCACCAAAGTACATATCGGGAGGCTTACCAGGAATGTGACTAAGGATCACATCATGGAGATATTTTCAACCTATGGGAAGATTAAAATGATTGACATGCCTGTAGAAAGGATGCATCCTCATCTATCCAAAGGCCATGCATATGTGGAGTTTGAGAATCCAGATGAAGCCGAAAAAGCACTGAAGCACATGGATGGAGGACAAATCGATGGTCAGGAGATCACTGCTACTGCTGTGCTGGCCCCCCGGCCTAGGCCACCACCCCGACGATTCAGCCCTCCCAGGAGAATGTTACCACCACCTCCCATGTGGTGCAGGTCACCTCCACGAATGAGGAGAAGATCATGCTCCCCAAGACTCAGGTCCCCTGTAGGCAATCCCGTTCTCTTGGCGGTCCCGTTCTCCTGGCCACTGCCACCATAGGAGTTGCTGTAGCTCCAATTCTTCCTGATAAGCAAAACTACCGGAGCTCACCCTTGTAACTTATGTCCCACTCATCTTGGTTTTGTCACTTCTGTAGCCTGAAGAGAGGATCCCTCACTCAGGCAGACTTCAAAGGCAGCAGTGGAGACACTTGCTCTTCAGGCAGAGTCTGGCCTAGAAGTACTACTGTTGGTTCAGGGCTATGCCCATAAAGGTGCCCTGTAATTTTTTGTCTAAGAAGCTCACCCATTCCTATCTCATGAGATAGTTCAGGTGGCAGGATGCTCCAACCTTTCCAGATGACTCTTGGGGGCAGTCTGGCAATCTGGTTGTACCTTGAGGACCAATCCACTATTCCCCTTTGATCCCTGCTTGAGTCCTCTTCCAGGTTCTACAATCAGACACCTAGAAAGAATCCCCCTCTGCCCTGTGTTAGTTGTCATAAAGGTTCTGTCTCTGTTCTCACTATACACTCACCCTATTTGTCTCCTTTACTCTCATATGTTGGTGAGCAACTTGAGAGCTCCTTTGCAAGTCACCATGGAGCTCCCCCATTCACCTGCCCTTCATGGTGGTCGTACAGGTTACCTTGGCTGGCAACATGTACATTGCTCTCTTTTTTGGCTTTTATTGTACAGTCTGCTATAAAATTTGAGTTTTGTAACTGTAGCATTTTAGATAAGATTGTGTTTGTACTTTGTTGTGTAGAGTAAAGAAATTGTATTGAATAAACCTAGGAATAGAATACAAAAAAGAAAAAAAAAAGAACAGTGGTTATGGGAGAAACTTAAGGCAGAGGCCATGGGAACTTCAGTAGGAGAGAGACCCAAACAATGTCCAAGGAAGCAGGGAAGTATAAGTTGCAGACAAAGCCTATTTCCGTGGTGAACCTATCTTCCCTTGCTGTGGAATAGACTCTCAAGGCCAACAAAAGCTAGTCAGCACATGGCTAGCATCCCTCCCTCCACACTCAAAGGTTAGATGTGCACATTGGATGGGCTGCACACACAGGCTGGGGCCACAGCTGGAACAGAGCGGGTGATCTATCGAGATGCGCCTTGGACATTTTGTGTCTTCCATGTTTCTTTTCTGGACATCCTCAACCATGGTGATCTATTCATAGGTAATGGGGAAGCACTTCCAAAGAGCCTGTCTTACTCGATGGCTATTCTGCAAGAAGATGCCTCTTCCCTGCTGCTCCTCGAGACAGTAACTGTGCTGAGATTAAGGCCTCTCTCCAAGCACATTAAGTCTCCTCTGAGCTGAACATCTACACCAAAGGAAGCTGAGAGCACTAGAAAACCACCATGAAGCCTGTGAGGGATAAGCTAGTGACAGCATTCTGGGCTGGGGAAAGTCTCTGCTGCTGCTCTGGGTCTGCAGTTCCTTCCAGGGTCCTGTCCTTGGCCACAACCTTGGATCAGGATGGACGTGCCCAGTGTGCTGGGGACCCAGGCTTTGTGCTTCTCCGGGTGTCCAGATTGTATGGATTTTGCTCACTACATTTCCGTGATTTCAGCACATTCTGCTAATTGCTTCTAATTTCACAAGTCCCTGAAGTGCCAGAAAAAACTTCATCCTTTCATATTGATGCTCTCTATTAAAATAGCAATGACAGAGAGACAGTGACAAGAGTGCGGGAAGTTTTGCAAGGTTTTCCCGTTTCAGCAGAGACAGAACAAGGCTCATGGGGAGTGTTAACTGGGCAGCTTCCCCAGCTATGTGACATTTCCATTCTTCCTTTGTGATGGCTTCTTTCCTTTCCCTGGGCTCTAACCATACCTTTATTTAACCTCAACATTCACGATGAAGAGGGAACACTTAACTACCTCATTGAGATTTGACTATTTAACTATTTTAATCTCACTTAAATTGAGCAAAAGCTCTCTGCAGTGCAATTTATTATTAATTGCAATTTTTTGTTTGTTTATTCATTTAGTCAACAAGCATTTATTTTGCAACTATTATTGGTCTAGGAAGATAGTAGTAAAAATAGACAAAAAGTTCTGCTCTAATGGAAATTCTCTAGACTAGAAGACAACGATGTGAAAAAGTAAATGTGTAGTATGGGAGACAATCTAAATGCCAAGGACAAAAAGTGAAAATAAATGACCAGGAGACAGGCCGACATGACATTGAAGTAGGGCGGCCAGAGAGTGAGAAAAGAGGCAACCTGTGAAGAACACCGTGGTACTGGGTCTGAGTAAGTGGTCGAATGTGAAATCTGTCACCACAGAGGATTCAGGGATAGGGGGCTCAAATATCACAGGCTGTCATACGTTTTCATATGACAAGTCAAATGCAAATAATAAGATGCTAGTTGGCTCTCAGAAGCTACTATGAGAAAATGTAGACCAGAGATACCAATCTGGGAAACAGTCTGCGGATGACAAGGTCCTGAGTCTGGATGTGACCACTCAGCTGCTGAGCACGAAAGAGAGGAGGAACTTCGAGGCTTGGATTCCTTAGGAAAACAGAGAAGCCAGGAGAGAAGTTCAGGAAAGGCCAGGGAGGAATTCAGGAGAGGTCACTTCATGAGAACTAAGCACAGGATGCTTTAAGACCATCTCTACTAAAAGCCGCTAAGAGAGGATAGCAGTGAGGACTAAGAAATGGGCTTAGCAACAGCAGGGTCAGTGTGTCTGAGGACTCACCTGGTGGAAGCTGTGCAAGGAATTCCAAGACCAGGAGCTCTTGGAGAAAGAGCAGGTGGAATGGTCTTCTCCACTGGCAATATTTATCTCTCCTTCAACCCTTTCTTTACTAAGAAGTTCAGTGATAAGAACTCCTCTTTACCAAAGAAATAAATTGGTTTCTTTCTTTCAAAAATGTTTGGAAGACACCATGTGGTTGCTGAGGTGACTACACAGCTGGACTGTGAGATCCCACTTGACATAAAAATAGTCATTTTGTCAAAAACTTTCACTTTGTGTCTTGTAACCTCACTGTAAACCCGTTGTCTCCTTGGAAACTGTCCAGCCAACTGATGCCCACAGCCTCAGATTGTGTGTTTTTAAAATGTATTATTCTGTAATAACCAGTGATCCAATCATTGCTACTGGCTTCTGTAATGAATCACTTCTGTAATTTAACAATAAAATGGTTTAATCACTTCTACATAAATCTCCTGGTAACAGGTGAGAGAGTAGAAGATTTTGCCTTTAAATATTGCACTTTGGTCTAATTCGGCACCTTCTTCTGCATGGAAGAATGGCCCCCCACTGGGTAATAAAGCTCTTGGTTGGACTTGAAGATCAGTTCATGTCCTGAGAGACTGTCTCAGTGGGACTTGGTCCCAACATTGACAACACTCCTTCCCAGCTCTCATAGCTGAGTTCCTACCACAGACAAGTTCCAAAACAACCTCGAGCAGCTCTCAACTCAGGAATCTTCAGGGCTCTTCTTTTATTGTGAATCTAGGCTAGAGTGGGATTAATAAAAAATTCTGGAAAGTTGGTTTTTTTTTTTAAGGAATAACCTTCTAGAAGCTTTTTCTTGTATATAAATACCAAGGAATCAGACTCAATACCATTTTTTCTCCTGAGTTCCCACAGCCCTTCACAGAAAGCATTTCTTAACCTAGGACCTACTCTAATTTATGGTTGGAAATGAAAATGATGCATCAGCCTCAACAATTATGGAGGATGAAGTCATAACACATTTTTCAGAGTAGTAGAACCAAGTTCAGTTACTAACTTTGACCCTGAAGGAGTACAAAACTCTGTGGACTCTACCTGGAAAAGTGGATGTACAGGAGGCATTCTCTTTTTGTGACATCAAGCAATTAAGAAAATGTTGTCACAGTTAAAAGGTGCAGGCACATGCACACACACACACACACACACACACACACACCCCGAGTGATCAAAGACATAGAGTGAATGTTTAAGAAATTATTACATGAAAGTCATATTTCCATAAATCTCCCTCAAAGTACTTTCTTTTGCTGAGTACCTTTACATAGTATGATATTTAAAAATACAGTGTACGCTGCTGCCAAGTGCCACCAACAAAAAAGTAGGCTTGTAAAGAGTGACAGTATGTCTGTGTCTGCTTCCTCATGGATCTGACCCCATGCAACTTCTGGGTCTTTCTCAGAGTCAAAATAACCATGAAAAATAAGCAGTTGAAATGGATTCAGGACAGCACAGCAGCCAGGAAAGTTCGGCTGACAACGCTCATGAAAGAGGACTCCAGAACCTCTCCAGAAAGTGGCATGAATAGTGAGGCAAGTCAAAGGGGACAGTATTCTGAGGGGGACTCATGGCACTATGCCTTTGGCTGCAGTCAATTTTTTTCAGTTTAAACATCCACCGCATTTCTGCGTCGCGCCTGGGTCATTACGGACATTTCAGTAATGAGTCACCTTTGGTGTTCTAACTCCTCGTTTTCCTCCATGAGATAGGGGGCACATCAGAGGGCCTGGGTTGGTTTCTGACACTAACGAGTCTGTTCTGCGTGGGACGGGAGCAGAAAGAACAGGCTGCGCAGGGAAGTTTTGATTTGTTTCTGAAATCACAGACTTCTTGTGACCTAACTCTTGAAACCACACGAAGCACGACCAGAAGTCGCACGTGGATGTACCACCAGGCCCCTGTCCTTCACAGAAGCCGCAGCAGCCACACCTTCCTCATCCGATCGGCAGCCTCGCCTCCATTGTAATCAAGGAGCGCCAACGGCACACTGACTTCCTCACGGCCACCGTTCCCCAAGTGTGCAGCCTTGGTCGCTGCAGCTCCATCTACAGGGTGGAAATAGACACGGTGGCCTCCTCCGCATCCCAGGGACTTGTGCTTAGAGCTCAGGCTCATCCCCAGGTCTTCACATCTCTTCTCATTCTATAAAACTGCAATTCTATAAAACTGCATTCTATAAAACTTCCGACCTCTATATAAATGCTGTCAGCTGGAGGATTTAAATCTGTATCATTTAATTATTTACAAAGAATATTTGAGGAATAAAATTTGACCTTAATATTTACTGAATGGGATGATATAAATTTACAAAATTAATATGTAATTTATAATGACCTCAGTTTTGTATGTTTTACAGAAATCATGCAGTCTTTAATGTAACTATGTATGCGCACATGTATGTGTGTGGGCACATGTGTGGGCCATATATTTTCATTACAATAATACTTTGCTTAATTGAAAAGTTACACTTTAGGGGAAAATAAATAGAGGAAGAATTAAATTCTTGTGACTCAAGTTAGAGTTTCCTAATTTTAATAAACTTATCCCTTAGATACACTTGCACAAGAAGACTATTTTCTGTTCATGTCATGTTTTTGTATCTGACAGCCAACAACATTGTCACAAAGGCAAACGTTTTGTGAGAAATTTCTGGGAATGATGAAAGAATAAACCTAATTTCAGAGATTAACACTGGTGTAAATGTGTGACATCCAACTGCGTCTAAGCAGAACCTAGAATGCCAGTGACTGAACAGATAGTCCTTGGGACACCCCCACAAGTACCAGCAGCACTCACGTCAGCCGAGCAAGGCTAGAAATGCAATCTGTAAGGTCCCACACAGAAATTCGGGGGAGGGGGCCCAGAACCGTGAACTGCACACCTCTCCTGGTTCTGCCACTGTGACCCACAGACACAGGGCCTTGCTTTGCAAGCAGAGAATGTTTATCAACAGAAGAGAACAGGTTTGGTTGTTGCCAGTCATTTGTGTTTTGCTGCTGCTGCTGCTGCTACTGCTGCTGCTGCTGCTGCTATCTGTCTGTCTGTCTGTCTGTAGATTCAGGGACTGTGAACAGTTGTGAGTCACACAGTGAGGGCCTGATATGCAAAGGAGGCAGTAGCAAAGCTCAAGGCAAGGCATCAACAGCTCAGTTTGTTTAGCTCTTTGTCTAAGGCGCTGGCCAGGGATGGTTTCTTAGCACCAAGATCATTTATTGACTTCAACCTAAAGCCCTCTAATCAAACCAGGGCCCGTGTAAGGTCAGCTTTACAGATAATGGGGCCGCCTTATCTAAGGGGGCTGCACAGTGGTTTCTAAGCAATAGCAGGCAAAGCACACGCTGAGGCTAAGTGAAATACTGAATACAGTGCCTTTGCTCTTGCATAAATGTCTGCATCCAGAGAAATAAAAGATGTCTCAGCAAAAACATCTCAAAACCCAATGACCCATGAGCAACATTCCTGAGTTTACTGCACCACCACAGAGGGCTGGATAGTCATGTGGACAGGGCATTACACATCTTTGGCTTCACAAATTCTAATGAGATTAACTTAGACTTACAGCAATTAATAAAAAATATTGTCATCTATCAAGGATCAAGGAATTTTTTTGTCTCCTAGTCCTTCTAAACTGAGATATGGTTTAAGGCTTTTGATCAAATAAGCATGTGTTTTCCTTCTGAAATATGAGAATAAACAAAGCAGTTTTGATATAGCATGGTTTTAATTAGACCTGACCACTTTCTTGTTGTTTTGTTTTCTCTCTCAGGTACTAAATGTAAAAAATACAACTATTGTGTCTAGAGGTTGTAAATGTCACCCACCTGATACTGTATCTTCTTTCAAAGAGATCTAACTGAATGTTCTCATTAATTATAAATGAATTCATTATTTATAGTTTTCCAAGGCCTAACATTTAAAAACAAATACATATGTGTATATCCATATGTATTTGTATATACATGTGTATATACATATGTGTATATTTACAATCTTTATGGAAAAATATATACATATATATCCAATCAGCTGATATTAAAGCAAGGTTATAGTTATCTATAAGTGTTGCCATTCCCTGCTTGAATCATAAGCGGTGAGCCTGTAGAATAGCTCCGTGAACAGGTAGGGTTGCACCCAGACAGGCTCCGAGTAGGGAGAGGACAGGTACTTTGGAGAAGAGTCCCTGCACAACAAAAACAGCACACACAGAACAGTGATACTTGGAGAATGAGTAATGCCAGCACGATAAGAACATCTTCCTAAAGCAGGATCACAAACCATTCCTCACCCCAGACTGAGCTGGTGACTGACTGCCAAAGCAAACCCTGAGCTAAGATCCACAGGACAAGGGACACACGCTGGTCAGAGAGGCTGCCTGGACAGAGTGGGGACGCGTCTCCTAGAATCAGCCTGTTTCTCCAGGACACACCCAGGCTTTATCCCAGTTCCGCAAGTCATATCTGACCTCTGAGAACTGGGGATGCACAGCAACGATTTGGATTTACTTATAATTAATTAAACAAATAAAGAGACCTCTTTGAGGTGGCCACCAAGAGTGATAGGACTCCATGGGATCCTACAGGTCCTGGTTCATCCTTTTGAGAAGTTTGAAAAGTTTAAAAGACAATAGTTGCTAATATCTATAAAGTTATAACCCTGATTCAAAAGAAAGAAAGAAAACAAAACACTTCACTGTGCTTGTATGTTGATTTTAGTTGAAGATAGGATGGGAAGTAATTAATTTTATCTTTTCTAAAACTACAATTCCATAATTTTCTCTTTCCCCAAGGCAGTAACAGCTCTCACTTACACACACACACACACACACACACACACAAAATGTTTTTGCCTAACTTAAATATGTGAAACCTAACATTCTGTGGAAATCCACTGCTAGCTTCCCTCAAGAAAAGAGTTCTAAAGTTGCTTAGGTATGGAGTTACACTGCCGAAGTAGTTACTAATGCAGAGGGATGTTTCCAGAAAGTTTCAGGTGTATCCATCCATTCTAACTCATTTCTCATGGCCAGTTTCATCTGCTGACAAATCATACATTCATTTATATGTTTGTAGTCAAAAAGTGAGGTCACGCTTTTGTATGTATCAGTAAAGGAAAGAAAGTTGCTTTGTTTTATGAAATAAATGCTTCACTATTTATCAATAAATTATTGGGCCTAAAAATGCTGCCCCTGAACACAAACAAAACAGCCACAAAATTAAAGACAGTTATAGAACTGACCTCATTCTAGCAGTGATCTTAAGGCTTGAGAAATGATAAAAGAACATCTTCAACTGAAATATTCAGATAATATAAATTGGCATTTTTATGAAATTGAGCTGAGGATCATGCCAGCTGTTTCTTTGATGAGACAGGTTAAGCAGGATTTCTGTGGCTTCAGCTTTGTAATCAGTGTTCACAGGCTACTGAGATCACTAAATACTCAAGGGGCAGAGTGCTCTACCTTATGCTCCTCGCTGCATTCTCAAAGGTGACTCATTTACAGTGCGTTCAAGAGATAATAGTAGAATACAAAACCCAGCTGAAACATTTAGTGTCACGTTGTCAAATCTGGGGCAAGGTGCTCAAATTAAGATATGGATTCATCCCATCATGGGTTTTCAAAGAAAAAGATGTAAGCAGTCCCAGTACCTCTTGTCTTAAGGAGGATCTGCCCATGTTTGGAGAAGAGAGAGCTGGAGAAGTGAGATGTTAGCAGGGGAGGAAGAGGTCACCGAGGCCTCCGCCCTTCCTTAGCCCCAGTTCTGCTGACCTAAGCTGAATCCTCACTTCTGGGAATAGCGTCCCCATTCCATCTAGCAGACCTGCGCTGAGCAGGTGAGTATCATGCTGGGCAGCTAAACGTCCCAGGGTGGGAATGAGAGCAGAGAGATGATAATGCTCTGGACTTCACAGCCTATTACTAAGGGACTTAGGACTGAGGACTGCACCATGCGTAGTAGCACTCTGCCTTAGATGGAAGTACCTGACGTAGCACTACACATCTGACCAAGGGAAAATAGAGACCATGTTCCAAGTTCAGACCAGGGCAAAGCTGGGCACACCTGTCCTTTATATGCAGTGCTACTTGTATGGTGACTCACAAGGCAGGAGATGACATTAAATAACAAAACTCTGAGGTCAGCAGTGGGGAACTCAAGATCAGGGCGGGTGAAGTCTGGGTGATGAGCAGCCTGCTGGGACCTTCTGCTGGGACATCTCCTGCTGGGACCTTTCTCGGTGCTGGGTTCTCTTACTACCTCCCTGATCTTCTCCCCCACTCTGAAATCACCATGAAAACTACAAGAGCTTGGCACTGCCCGTTTCCTTGGCTTTCTTCTACTTCCATTCTCTCCAACACGATGCTGTCCTCAGCCCTGCCTCACTCAGTTTTCCTTCTTTAAAGTCACTCACGCCCGTTTATCGCTGTCCTCGTTTCTTTTCCACCCCACCTTTTGGTTTTCCTTCTAGAAATGCTGCCCCAGACACCTGAGCATCTCTTGCCTTCTGCATCTCTTTGCAGTTATGGTCACTGGCTGAGGGTCCATCAAAAATTGCTTTTCTGAGATCTCTGCCCCTTTCTCACCCCACACCCCATTCTGCCTAATAACTTCCGCCTCTGCGACTTCATTCCCCAGCTCCAGGCTGCCTCCACTCATTCCTCCAGCCGCCATTTCCCTCTTGACCTACAACTGCTGCATCTTAAAGTTCTAATAGGATTTCCCCTCACAGAAATGCAAGGGTACACAAATGCTATGTAGAGCGACCTACTAGCTTCCCCACAGAAATTCCAGTTTCCAGAGATCCTCCCCTTAGTTCCTTCAGTCACTGCCACCTGCTCACCCAAAATAAAAGCTCTGGACCTGCTCAGTTCCTCTGTCTTCCCAGGAACCCAGGGAGGCACCTATAAGTCTCATTGTCTCTGGAGAGTGAGCTGGGGAAATTAATCTCACAGAAATAAAATATACAAGCTAAAGAGAGAGAAGAGGGAAAATATTAAAAAGAGAACTTATAAAAATGATATTATTTAAGTAATGATTAAACAAAATGTGATGTTGACACATAATAAAACTTAATAAGTATTTTAATACAAGGAAGAACACATTATTTTTTAAAATGGGCCACGAACCTAGTAACACCTACAGTAAATATGTAGAATAATCACCACGCTCTAGAAACAGAACTAAAAAGGTGGTGATATAGCAGCCAGTTCAGGCTGGTAGTACTGCTTCTGGGCCCCTAAAGTTCTCTCTCCTCGTAGTATGTGCTCAGCACATATCTACAAGGATACCGTCAACAGAGTGGTTAGACTCTAAACCTCCAGGAGCTCCTCACAGTGGAGCAATTGAATGGCTTGTAGAAAAGTACACCAAGTTTGAAGAGAGGAAAATGATGTCATAAAAGAGGAATCAACAGGAATAAACATGCTGGGCTGTGCCAAGGCTTTGTACCATGGCCTTTGTAACACCATCATCACTCCCAGGTTTCTGAGTGGGAGCTTACTGTGCATCCCAAGCACATGTGGCCAAGCATTTTACTTAAGTGTCTTTCTCCAAAGGTGTTGTTGAGTAGCTGCTACCAATATACAAAACATCCTAAGGCTGACCGTAGGACCCACAGTGATCCACGTACATACTAATAAGTAGTGTAGAGGGGCAGAGAATCTTAGAGTCAAATACACACAGAAGTGGATGCACTGTTATGCTAGCTATTAGAAGGGCTCCTTTTTCCAATTCCCTACATGCTACATTAAGCACAATCCCTAATGCTTACTGTATAATATACATATATACATATATATATATGAAAAATTACTATATCAATTGTGTGATTCTATAAAACCACGGTGAAATAGAATGTGGAGAAACGCAAGGCTACATGGCGAAGAGAAATGCTCAGCACATAGGACTGAAGTGGAAAATCAGTTGAACACCCGGGAAGATCTCTTAGCCATCGTAATGGACCTGAGGTCACAGGAGTAATGGCGAAAGGGAGCTGATAAAAAGTGTCACAGGAGACACTGCTCGAGATTGGGCACCATCAGATCAAGAAGATCTTTTCCCAGGAAAATAACCATAAAGGATGAAAATATCAATTATGCACCCAAAACCTTTCAACTCAGTCTAGGCAGTGTGCAAAGGACCAACAGCAAACACAGAAATGTTTTCTCAAAAATGTCCACTAAATCTCCAGAGAGACCCAAGAGCCCTTGGACTCTGAGTGGTGGCCACTGCTGGGGCCGCTCCTGAGGCCTGAGCGGATGGCACACTGTCAGTGTGAGGCTCCCTCTCCAAGTTTCCCTCTGTACTCTGCAGTCCCAAGACACAGGATAACGTCACTGCGCCCCCTTCTCATTCCACCTGTGTGGAAGCTCTGTTCCCAAGAAGAGCAATGAAGATGTCATCGGAATCTGCCACAGTGCAGCTGGTGAAGAGTATTTGTCCCATGTGTCCCTGTGCTGTCTTCACTGTCAGATCAGAGTCCCCACAGCAGGAAAGGCAAACCGAAAACCAGGCTACACTCCAGGCACAGAGCAGGGTTCACACCGAGAGAAGGGTCCTCCCACCCTGAGCCCTGAAGAGGCTGCTGCTGTCAGGAGCAGATGCAGATTCTGAGCACTCCACAGCTGCACAGCTGCATGTGAACTGACTTTCTCCAAAAGAGAGTGGAACATAGCAGAGGACTCTGCATGCTGTCAGAGGACATGGAGGATAGGTAGGAAGGAGTTGTAAGAGGCCATCGCAAGCTAAGTCATAAGCCTTTACCAGGTTTACCTGACAAGAGATAGATAAAAGGAGGCCTTGAGGTTGTAGTAATCCTGAAAGATGGCCCTCAAAGTCTGGGAAGAGGCACAAATTGGACTCATACACTATTGCAAAGGACAGAGCAATGTATTGCAAACAGTGGGTGTGAACATCATGATGCAATGCCAGAAAAGACAGAAATCTGAAGAGAAAGTGCACAGAGGAAAACACAGACAGAACCCTGAAAACACAACACTATATCTCCAGGGAGACTGTCACCCTGAGAAGTGACATTTGGGACAGGAAGACAAGTACTGAAATGTATACAGAGATGCAAAAGAAGCCAACAGTAGTCCAAAGAATCTTGAACAAGGGCACAAATCTGGGTTCACAATTTCTGACTCCAAATAAATACAATACTCAAGAAAGCTTAAAGGGGAAAGAAGTACCCTCCAGCAATAGTATTGGGAAAACTAGAATTCTTCATAAAATAGAATGAAGATAGGTCCTCGACTTAATCAACATTCAAAAATTAACTCAGAGGCCCAAATGGAAGATCAAAAGCTCTGAGACTCCCAGAAGAAAACAATGGGAAAAGCTCTTGACATTGGTCTAGGCAATGAGGATTTTTTTTTTTTTTTTGACACCAAAAGCATTAGCAAACAAGGCAGAAACAGAGATATGAGGATGCAGAAAATTTTAAAATTTCTGCTTTGCAAATGAATAAGTCAACAGAGAGAAGATGCAATCTGAAAACTGGGAGGAAATATTTATAAAATATTTGCAACCACATGTCAGAAATGTAGGCAATACACATCCTACGAATAAAGAGCAAGGACAAAGAAGCAAATAACCCAACTAAAACTGGACAAAGTTCCCAAATAGATATTTCCTGAAGATGGAAAGAGGGCTAAGAAACATATGAAAAGATGTCCAATATCAGAAATCATCAGAAGAAAGTACATCAGTACCATGATGAGGTATTACCTTATCCCCAAGAGGGTGGCCCCTATTTTAAAGATAAAGTAATAAGTGCAGGGAGTGGGTCTTTGTAGATTGTTTGTTCAATTATTGCCTTTGTCTTTGTCTTGTGAGTGGTTGCAATGGTTGATTTCTTGAGTCTAATTCCTGGGCTAGGGGATACCCTTATTATTGGCTAGAGATCATGCTCACGGATCATGCTCACTGAAGATGATTGCAAAGCTGATGAGCTATTTAAATTAATATTACCTTGACTGACAAGTCCTAGTTGCCTCTATATATGGAGGACAATGTATTGTTTATAGATACACAAATGTGCAGTGATTGAGTCACATGTGCTTCCTATGTAGCATTTTCTACAATGAGACATTTGACGTCTGCTCTTGTTACCTTGCAATGGATGATGTGTTATTGTTGACTATAGTGAGAAGTCTAAGTTGCACAGACAGAAGATGCCCATCTGAATTGGAGATGCAGGTAAACAGATGGCCCTTCCTGTGTGGGAAAACAAAACCCAACCTATGAGGGCATGAAGAGAACCAGGAGTGAGAGAGGGTTTGTTTTCATCTGCCTGACCCTCAAGCTGGAACAGCTACCGGCTCCAGCCTCAGTGCTCCGGACTGCAGGGACTTCAGAGCTAGACAGGATCGCACAGCCCTCAGGTCTCCAGCTCTTAAGCCTTCCAGCGTACACCACTTCCTGGCACATGGCAGACTGTGGGACTCCTTGGCACCACAGTCCTGGAGCCAGGATCTTATGTTCAAAGCTGGGGGGACACTGAGGTGATCAGTGCCAATGTGTAATTTTAAAAACTCAAAAGTTCACAGTAGTGTTTGCTCCTGCAGCATTTACATTTGTCCATCCTACTGGCTGTGTGTTGGAATCGTACATTGAACATGTGTCGGTAGGGCTCCATTTGCTTCTTCCTTTATAAATTAACACAGTGATAGCTGATTCCAAACATTCTACATGATTGTGACAATAAAAAATAAAACTTACAGTGTCAAGCACTGAGAAACTTTCAATAATAGTAGCTCTATAGACATTAATTTGCTAGTTAGTATTTTCTCTATTGTGATATTAGACATCTTTGCTATCACTTAATTTTGGGAAGTTCCCAAGTTGAATCAGTTTGACCGTCCAGTGAGCCAAGCTTGGAGAACTTCCCACCTCACCATCCCCACAGGGCTCCAGGAGCTTGGGGAACACCCCCCCCTCCCCCCATCCACTCCTGATCAATCATGGCAGGCAAAATTATGATCAGCTATGTCTCTCCTTATGTCAAGGTCAGTCGGCTTGAAACAAATTCCATTCTGAACATTCAGCCCACCTTTTTCTGAAAAGCATTACACTCTCAGGGAAGGGAGGTGCTTCCTGACTCCATGAATCTTCTGTAGCTTTGATGCCTTTGTGCCAAGGGCCTCTCACTGCCCAGCAGAATCCCAAGCTGGTCAGAGGACTCTGTGAGCCATAAACAGATGGCAGCTCCGGCTGGAAGAAGACAGGCTGCTGGATTCTGCTGAAAACCAGCACAGCTAGTGCTGTCCTCACCGCATTGGACCGGGGCATTCTTAACTTCTGTCATTTACTCCACATAATCATTCACAAGAAGATAAGGTCTGTTTTAAAGCCTCCCATTCTGTACTGCACTTTAAGGTATACAAAGAATATAGCTGAATAAATGACTGCCTGACTCTGTGGACAATGGTGCTGCTGTAAAGGTAGCCTGAATGGTTGAAAAGTGCTGGAAGACGGAGCACTCTTGAATGCCAACCACCCTGAGGTGGGGCAGGAAGATCCAAGTCCAGGCCTGCCAGAGTGATGTACTACAAGTGTCTCAAAACAAAAATGTTAGATGGCTGGGGCTATAGTTCTCTGGTAGAGCACTTGCTAAGCATGTATAAAGGCCTGGAATCAAAGGTCAGGGCCACTGATAAAACAAGGAAAGAAAGGTTGAAAAGAAAAACTGGATTCAATTGCAATGTGCATAACCCTGTGGATTCCATAGCATCCTTTCCAAACATCCTTGTAAAACTTTTGAAGGCTCTGAAAAACATATTAGTATGTTACGGAAAAGAAGATGGCTTAGAGAGAAACAGCACCCACATTTACAGATTTTTTATTTTTCTAGACTACAATGATAAGGCACTCACCTAATTTATAAAATTAACTAAAAAATTTTTTTTAAATCTTTATTGGTACATTACATACACGCATCATGATTGTACTCCATAATGGGGATTTGTACCAGTATAAGACACAACTTAATTCTCATTTTTTCCCATAGCCCCACCCACCCTACCACCCCCCTATATACATAAAATTTGTTTTCTTTCTTTTTTGTTATAATATCATTATTTTTCCCCCTTCACCCTATTTTACTCTGAGTATTTTCTATTTCACAATATATAACATACAATTCTAGGACTCTTTTTTTTTTCTTTCCATCTACTTTATTTTCTAACACACATTTATTCACACAATGACAGACCGAAATGTGCATTATTTTATGATAGCCTGGATCATCTATTATTCCCAAAATACAAAAAGAAAACAGGTGCAATTTAGTGTTAAGGGACTTCCTTAGCTAAAATTACAAAACTAAATATATGCATAGATATTTAAATCTTTTTTAAAAAAAATTTCATCCTTTGGCTGAATTGTATTAATATAATACTACCCTTCTTAGTCTTCATCTTAGGAAAGGCATATAGACTCTGTCACTCAAGCCCAGTCTCCTCCTCTTCCTCCTTTACCAGCCCCGCCCTCTATTCATAAACTGTTATCAGGACATCTTCCTGTATTTCTCTGGATTTAATCTCTCCATCATTTGAGTTCCCCTTTTGCAGTTCCATTTCTTCATAAGTTGTGGCATGTGAGATTTTAACTGCTCTGTCACAGTTTTTTCTTCTTCAGTCATGGGCGACAGTTCCACATCTGTATGCTTTTGTAGTTCTTGTATCATGGCCACAGTTTTATTCAAAGTAGTATAAATGCGACTCTTAGTCTCTTTCTGCTCAACAGCAATGGGTTTTAAACGTGCACACAAAGTTTGGTATCAAGACTTCAGTGCTGACAATTCCTTTAAGAGTGTAACTGGATTTTTCTCGCCTGATGAATCAGGATGGTTGCTCTTGATTTCATATTCCAGCCTGTACTGAATGTAATCCAGATCAGAGTCAGCTTTCTGGAATTGTAATCCAGCACTCAGGAAGCTAAAGCAGAAAAATCATCACAATTTCGAGGCCAGCTGGGGTTAGTAGTGAGTTCAAGATCAGCCTGAACTATGTAGCGAGACCCATCAGTTCCAGCTTATCAACCTCCACCTCCATGTTGAATAGTTTCTTCTAGGACTCATTTACATCTTTATTTTCTCATACCAGAGAAAAGATGAGATATGTACCTATCTGTGACCTATTTATTTCACTTATGAGGATATCCTCAAGGTATGTTCATTAAAGTATAAATGATTCAAACCTATCATTTTTATGGCAGAGTAATACTCCATTCTGTAGAAGAACCACAGCTTTTTTATTCATTCTCCAGTTGATGGACACTTGGCTTGTTTCCAAGATGTAGCAATCACAAATTGGGCTGCTATAAACATGGGTGCACATATGTCAATGTGATATGAGTCTTTTAATTCTTATGTGTATATACCTAGCAGGGCAATGGCTGGGTCAAATGGAACCTCCAATGTTAGCTTTTTGAGGAATCTCCAAACTGATCTCCACACAGGTTGTACGAGTCTACAGTCCCACCAATAGTGGAGAAGGGTTCCTTCTTCTCTGCAGCCTCGCCAACATTTGCTGCTGGCTAATTCTGAAATGGCAGCCATTCTATGTGGAGTGAGATGAAATATCAGTGTTGTTTTCATCTGCATCTCTCGAATGACTAATGATGTTGAGCATTTCTTCATATGCTTCTTAGCTGCTCTTACTTCTTCCTCTGAAAAATATCTGTTCATTTCAGATGCCCATTTTCGAACTGGGTCTTTAAATTTGGGTGGGCTGATTTTTTTGACTCTTTATATATTCTAGATAGTAGCCCTTTGTCTTAGGAACAGCTGGTAAAGATTTTTTCCCACGTTGTTGGTTGCCTTTTTGCTCTGTTGGTGGTTTCCTTTGCTGTGAAGAAGCTTTTTAAAAGAATGAGGTCCCATTTGTTGATTTCCTCAGCCAATTCTTGTGCTATAGAAGTTTTGTTCATGAAGTCTTTCCCTAAGCCAGTGTCTTTGAGAGTTTTACCTAACCTGTTTTGCAACAGGTTTAGAGCATCTGTTTTAATATTTAGGTCTCTTATCTACTTTGATTTTAGCTTGGTACATGGTGAAAGAGTTAGATCTAGTTTTAGTCTTTGGCAAGTTAAAGCCCAGTTTTTCCAGCACCATTTTTTAAAGAGGCTATCTTTCCTCTATTGAGGATTTTTGGCTCCTTTGTCAAAGATGAGGTGGCTCAGTATATCTGGAGTAGTTTCTGGATCTTCTAGTCTACTCCATTGATCCTCGGGTCTGTTACTTTGCCAGTACCATATAGTTTTTATCATGGTGGCTTAGCCTTTGTATATACAAACAGTAGACCCACTGAGATAGAAATTGGGGAGTCAGTCCCTTTCACAATAGCACCCCCCCAAAAAAATATCTAGGAATCAATCTAACAAAAGAGGTGAAAGACCTCTACTCTGAAAACTATAGCACGCTGAAAAAGGAGATAGAAGATGATATCAAAAAATGGAAAGATATACCTTGCTCCTGGGTAGGAAGAACCAATATTTTCAAAATGGCTATACTCTCAAAACTACTCTACACATTCAACGCAATCCTGATTGAAATCCCAACAGCATATTTCACAGATCTAGAGAAAAAATCCAAACTTTCATCTGGAACCACAAAAGACCTAGAATAGCCAAAGCAATTCTAAGCAACAGGGACATGGTGGGGGGTATTACAACTCTGAGCCTGAAACTATACTACAAAGCCACCGTGATAAAAAAATTTTTTAATGTAAAAAATATTTGGGGCAGATTTAGCTCAGTGGTTCTGGCATCTGCCTGGCAAGCTCAAGGTCCCGAGTTTGATCCCTGGTAGCCACATAACACAATGCCGGTGCCGGGCGTGGTGGTTCACACCTGTAATCCCAGCCCTCAGGAGACTGAGGCAGGAGAATTGCTGTAAGTCTGAGGCTTGCCTGGGTATATAGTGAGCTTAGGGCCAGCCTGAACTACAAAGTCAGGCCCTGTCTCAAAAACAAACCAACAAACAAAAATAATTGCAGAAATGAATGCAACTGAATTAATTTTCTACAACCTACATCCTTGCCTTTTCAGTTACATTGAATCAACAAATGGTGATTTATAATGCATTTAATCTGAACTTTGGTTTTCTTTAAGGTTATTTTACCCATCAATACATACGATTGTTTTTCAAATGTCCTCTGTGGAAAAAAAGATAGTGTTACTTCACCTTCACATGCAGATATTTGTAACAGGAGCGCCAAGAAGACCTCCTATTCACCTCACTGAATCCATGACAGTACCATAATAAAGGAATTCAGGGGACGGATTCTAAATTAATTGGCAATTTGAACTTTAAGTGATCATTGCTTTGTACCTGTTTGGGAAACATGATTGCTGGATTTAGAGATGGATAAAGACAAACTGCTCTACTCTGACAAACCATTCTTCGGAGAAAATTGAACTGTTCTTTTTCCAATGGGGTAATGATACCTAATCCATGGAGATGTAAAAACTCTATAAAAAGGCCCCTTCGCAGAGCACTCAGCCAGCCAGTTAAAGCAAGGAAGCAGTGTTCTTAATGGAAGATAAATGCTTGCCCTACAGGGTTTATCTGTCATACTAATCTCAAACAGCATCTCATATAAAACTCAAGCTAAAAAGACTATCAAGGCCGCCTGCACCACTAGGCAGACTAATACCTGGGGCTTAGCACCCAAACTGTCCAGGCAAAATGTTTAAAATGCTTGAGAGAAAGCTTTCCCTTCACATTAGTCAAGACAGACTCAGTGAACCCAAGGTGAGATAATCCAAAACAACTCAAGTTCAACAAAGGTTGAGAAAATATTGTAGTAGACACAGAGCTTTGATGGAGAGCTTCTTTGATCTAAAGATTATAAAATACACAGTTTCTAATCTGACAAATTTTGAACTGCAAAGCACAATATCTAAACATTCTTCTTTTGTCATAATAGCTTAATCCCTTAAGAATGTGATTTAAACCACCGGGGAGCAAAGGTCACTTCAGGATTTATGTGGAAGAAGAAAACTGCCCCAATACCTTCATGGAATTATGTGGGGAATCATTAAGTTATATAACAAAACGATGCCTACTCCTGGCCCAGCCAGGTCACCGGAAGTTCAGGGGGTGTCACAGACCTCTTTCTTTTCAATGCAACTGCATAAAAGATGAAACAAGTCTGGCCTCTCCTTTGCCTCTTATCTTTACTACTACCCTTCCATTTCTGTGTTCTTTTAGCCGAAGATCCAATTCCCTTTGTGATACAAAACTCATGGCTATAGATTTTCCAACAGCTACCACTATACACTTAGTAAAAATACTACTGAATTGTATTTTCTAGCCATATTGATTTTATAGAGATGCATGTGTTATATGTCATCCAGTAAGGCTCAGAGTTAGATGCAAGGTTAGCCATCAGTCTTGGTGAAATCAGCCCATCTGTTTCTTCTGTGGAGTCAAATTTTTAAAATGCAAAGTGCATGACGGGGACACACAGACACTCCTGCTCCTCCCAGTGGACAGAACTGTTCAGAAAGATGGCAGCGAGTCAGAACTTTCTCAACGACTTTAGAGCCGAGGCCTAGGATGTTAACTGCATGGCTGTTCTGTTCTTGGTCGTTTTGACCTTGGGCCCAATGAATGTGTCTGTTTTAAACAGCCCTCTTTGGGGTTTGGAAAGGAATGATTATCAGAGATGCCCCACACTGGCCATGCAGCTGTGCGGAAGAGTGCTTGGGGTTCACTACTAAAGAGTCCCTGTTCCTGCTCCCGCGGAGGAAGGTTGGCTTCCACAGAGACCCAGAGCTTCATACAGTAAATGGTTCTCCCACCCCCTCAACTCCAGATGGTCTGATGCCTGGAAAACGTGCTTTCTATTTCCCCAGACATAGGAAGAAACTTGCAACATTATCTGCTCCAAGTAGCCAGATTTATGTATATAAATGTCTACATGCTTCAGGAAACAGATACTCTCTCCTTAAATATTGTATAAGCAAATTAACCCGTAAGCTGAGCTTGCCAGATGATGAGTTCAACATCTATTTTTCAGGAGTGGGTCCCAGAAGACAGTGACACAAAGCGGAGTCCGAGTGCCCCTTACCTCAGGCTCTGATTCCCGTCTTGCTTACAAGGCATGTGGAAACTACCTGCAAATACCTGGGGCTAGCCGGAGGGCCATACCTTTCATTAGGATGGTCCTGACAGGTTAATGGAAATCTAAAATGAATTCTCTGCTGAGTCGCACACCCGCAGCAAGGCCAGACATGGAGTTGGTTTGCAGATGAGTTCCTGACTTATTCTAATAGGCAAGGGGAAGCAGTTTTGGTTCTTAGGAAATGAGATCAGACCATGTGGTCCCAAGCAGGCCTCAGAGAAGGGGATCTTCATCCCTCCACCCAGCCAGGTGTCCTGTCTCTGCTTCGGGGAGTTCATAGCCAAGTTCCTCACCCACAAACTTCAGCTTCTCTTCTGATGAGCAAAGACAGGGAGCCTGTCCTTGAGCCAGGAGCCTGGCCTGCCCAAGGGCCACGTGGTTTTCCTGTTTGGTCTAAAGTCCTGATAAGAATGACAAGTGCTCTTCTTTTCTTTCTTAACTGCATCCACGATGAGGTGGAGCCCCTAGTTAGCACTTGAATACTTGAATATAGTACTTTATTTCTATAAGAATAAAAAGAAATAGCATCCACAGAGACTTTCCATCAAATCTGTTGGTGTTCTTTTATCGGAACCAGATGGAGTCCTAGATTTAAATGGTTATCTTTATCCTGTTAATTAGACCAGCTTTCTGTTACCTTCTCCTTAAAAAAAAAATTAAAAGTCCATTTTTTCAAGCTCACAAGACTAACAATCCCATGAATCAGACTGCATCAGGATTTGGCTGACGCATCCACAAGACCACCAGTGGTAACTGTGAAGAGCTCACGGAGACACTGAGGGTGGTGCCGGAGGACTTGGAAGGGCAAATGTCCTATCGATACTTAAAAATGGGATGAACAATGACCCTGGAACTGTATGAGTCAGCTTATTTTCCTTACCTGGAAAAACTGGAACAAATCATCCAAAAATCAATTTGCAGGCAGTGAAGACAAGGTTCACGGCGAGATCATAATTCACTGGCCACTGGGAAGCAAACAGCTGTCAAAGTTTTATAATTTCTTCCTACGACAGTCACAGCTTGGTAAATTAGAGGGCAGAAATAGCATCATATCTCTCCACTAATAAAGTTTACTGTCTCTTGTAATATTCTCATGTAATCTTAGTGAATGTGGACTAGGGCTGGAAGTCACAGAGGGCTGGAGGGCACAGAAAATATCAGAGTGTTCTTTCCAAATATTAATCAATTGGTAGTTGTATCTTAATTTTATAACCTAATAAAGCAGGATTTTATAAGAGGAAGATTAGGAATCTGATATCACTAAGTATATTCAAAGTTATGAGAAGTACACTATTCACTTATCAAATGAACAAAGAATAAACTAACAGACGTGTTTCTTTCTGGCAACAATACAGAAATTCAAAATAACACTGAAATGATTAGCAAGAATGGGGTTTATCCGCGTAGGAAAACATGAAAGTTCTTTTCTTTAATTGAACAACAAGCAAAGAAATCCATAAAGAAAGAACAATGAGAGAATTTTCTAGTATGAAAAAAGAAGAAAAATGATCTAAATAGCTGGAATGCATGTTGATAATTATTCAATAAAAAATCATTGCAGAACAAGAAATTACAAAATGGGAAGTCACTTTCAAACTGTCAAATTCATTATTTTGGACTGAAAAACATTAATAAGAGGAGACATTCCACGTAAGCCCACAAGGGTAGCGCTGGCTAACGTGCTGCTCTCTGGGCGGTTAGGACTCACGTGCGCTGGGAGGGAAGGGCGGATCTCCCCATGGAGGCCCGAGTGGAGGGCCAGAGGGGTGTGAGGGCCCGGGCCACGGGCTCCGTGCTTCCGCAGCTCACAAATATGGCACGTACATCTCGGCGCTGACACCCCATCTGCAATGGTCACCTTCCCCGACAACACTCCTGAGATGGAGAAGAAGCGTTCGCAAGTGCATGGAATAGCAGAACAGAGCGACCTCAGGTCGGTTCAATCCAGTTACCAAGAAACCAAGCTCATTCGTTGTGCACCTTTTCTTTTGCTTCCTTTTTCTCCGTGCTTCATTTGTTCTGTGTAATTTTGCCTCGGGTTGGGAGTTTCAAACGCAGCTTCGCAGCAGGGTGAGAGGAACCAGCCGGACAGAGAAAATGGGAGAAATTAGCTCCTATCTTTTTAATACTGCTTCCATTTATTTAAGACCTGTTTCCAGAAAGAAAAAAAAGAAAGACAGTACTATTTGGGAAAAGATCAAAAAGACAGAGTTCTGGTGACAATTCATTTGAAGAAATAAGAGCAATCAGTGCAGTGTAAATCCATTGCCATAAAATTATCCTTAAGACTCCCTTGCTGTTTTGAGGTCTGACTTTTCTAATTCTTGAGGGTCATTTGAAAGCGTGTTCTTCTCTTCAGACCCCTGGCAGTAAGCGTGTCTCTATCTGTTCTGTCAATGGTCGTAAAGTACAGTGTCTTTACGTCAATGGGTTCTCTATCCCACTCTTCCCAGTTCAGCTTCTTATCTGCTTCAAAGATGGGTGAAGATTCAGTGCTAGGTGCGCTCTGATCAAAAGCCTCAAGCCCACGTGACCCTCTGCGCATTATGCCTTATCTCTCCCTCACCTTTGTCCGGGATGGTTGAAGTGATTTGACAGCAGAGCTAGAGGGATTCTTGTCGCCTTGTTTCTGTGGACTCAAGTGACTGGCAGCGCCTTTTATCTATCAAGGGAGCACTTTTCATCAAGAGACCTATCTCCAACACATCCCTTGACAATAATCCATAATGGAAGTTTTCCACATACGAGAGATAATGAAAAGAGGCATAGAAAAAACCCACAGGGTAATGTTCTAATGCTGAAGATGAGTTCACCTCGTCTCTCTCACCATTGTGTTTACAATGTGCTGCCCTGTGATCTCTCAGGGAACTGCAGGCTGATGCACTAGCACCCTGAGCTTCTGATGAAGGCTGTCCCATCATGGCGGTTGAAATGCTCACATTCTGTGCTGCATGAATCCGGCCCAGGCCCAGGTGTGGGGGAGCAAGTCTTGGAGCCTGGTTCTTGTCCCTTGTGGGAAGCTTCTCAGTGTTCATAGGGTGATCACTTAGGTCCTGCCGGCCAGGACCTCCTTCCCAGCTACCCTGCAGGCTGCACTCCAGGCCTGGCCTTTGGCACAGCCACAAGACGTTCCAGTCTTGCCCTCCCCTAGGCTCTCTGGACAGCAGGAATGTGTTGGGTGCTTCAACCTCTCTGCCTGTAAGTCTCTTATGGTTCATATCTAGTTATGTCCCACGGGGGGACTTTGAGGGAGACTGGATTACAGGGCTTCTCGCTGATGCTGTCTTAGGAGATGGGGCCTGGTCAAAAGATGAGATCTCTGGTGACAGGGACAGGATGAGATCATCTCCCTCTCTGGACTCTCCCCCTTCCCTCTCTGCTCGCTGTCTAGATACCATGAGCAGCTCTCCTCGGCCAAGGCCCTGTCCCATCCACTGCAGCTTGGAGCCAGCCCATATGGACTGAGACGTCTAGAAGCTGTGAGCCAAGACAAACTCACAGGTATTATGTCCCAGAGACAAGGAAAGAAACGGAAACACAACATCTCCTCCGCTCTCATCTGGTAGGTAGTGTTGCTCTCCCTGCCATTCACACGGCCCTGGATCTCCATTTGTGAATCCATGAAAGTTTTCTAGATAAGCTCAGGCTAAGCCTAAAGTCCTTCTCTGCTTGGTGTCCCTCACTGACCTTAGTAGCCCAACGCTGCCCTTGCCTGGTCCCCTCCACAGGGCAATGGCTGGCACATGCCATCTCTGCACACAGCTTCTTCACTGGGTTGGCTCCAAGCGAATCTCTCTCCCTGGAACTCTATCAGGAGTCAGAAGGCCACTTACCGCCCTTCCCAGCCCTCACAATGCTGCTCACAGCTCAGTGCCAAAGGGTGTCAAGCTTGGTCTTTGCCAGCTCCGCTCTCTCGGAGCCTTCCTCCCTGGTCAGAGCTCTGGTTGCATCCTCTGAAATGTATTTCTGGGTATCTTCTTCCTCTTCACATTGATCTTTTCCTTTCTAACCAGAAACTGCTTCCTTATACCTCTTCACAACTGTGTTCCAAACCTCAGCACGAAGGAGAGGACAACCACGAAGGTAAACATTTATCTCAAATATTCCCTCTGTTTTGCTTCTGCAGTAATGGAATACTTCTGTTTCTCTGACTGTTTCAACATTCTGCCATGTCCACACTATCAGCAATGTCCCTGGTTGGATCTCCAGTCTTAAGATGATGGTATTAATCTGTGTCTCAGCTTCCCCAGTATTAGTAAGTCCTTTGATCTCCTTATGGAGTCTCTCCATGGCCACTGACCGCGGCCCCCAACTCCTGTTCAGTTCTCCCAGCATTTCCTACGGCGGGAGATGCAAGATGCCTTACTCTCCAACATTGCGCATCTGCACCAAACTTTCCACATTGTTCCCTCAGTGTCTGACCAACAGCCTCTCGTCTCCCAGTTTCCATCCTGTCACCCCTCTGTCTTTTCTTGAGGCTGCTAACTCTTTAATTATCATCCTCTTATTGCCTACTAGGCTGTCTCAGCTTCACTCTTCCCAAGCTAGATTAGTCTGCATGTTAGTCTGTATCCTGTTGTTATGACAAAATGCCCACGGGTGAGTGGTGTATGAAAAAAGAGGTTAATTTAACTCGTGGTTGTAGAGACCAAAAGTCCAATCTCAGATGGCCCCATCAGTTCAGCCTCTGATAAGGAAGCCCAGCTACATGGTAACGTATAGGATGGCATAAAATAAGAGATCAATGATAATACAGGAAGCCTGAGGAGTTCTGAGGGCAAGGTAGCTCTTTTGATCACTAACTATGCTGAGAGTCCAGTGAGTCATGTGAGAGAAACATTAACCCCTCCAAGGTAGGCAGCTCCAAAGACCTACCCACCTTCCACCAGCCTCCACAACTTCTCAACATGGCCACACTGAGAAGCCAGAGCCCAGCGCACAAATTCTTCCAGAGCCAGCCCTTCACTGCCTTCCCCTTGAGAACCCAAATGTCCTTCTTACCTGTCCTCCTACAATGTGTCAGAACCCTAAAGCAAAGTTCAGAGAACCAGCTATTCTTTTGCTTTAGGAAACAAATGTAAGAAGAAAATTCAACTAAAGCAACATGAGAGGCCAGTAAAAGCATACAAACCCTGCCTTGTGTAGGGAGCAGGGCTGTATATCACTCACCTCCCTCCAGTGGGGCTCAAGCTCCTGTGCTGCAGATCAAGGGGATGAATATGGGTGGCTCCTCTTTAGTCTATTCTTCTTAGCTGTCTATTTCTCTGTGCAATGAAGCTTATTTCAAACAAAAAAAATTATAGTAACTCCAAAATATTTTTTTAAATACATAAAACTAATAAAAGAGATCCTCACACACTATACATTTGCATTGTTTGGCAAAAATAAATGTTTAAATTTCATAGCCTCAGAAATGTTTGTGTAGAACCTAGGACCTAGGAATGCCAGTGTACAAAGCTAATTTTGAAAACTAGTGTTCACTATGTTGGGTCACTAGCCTCATAAAATAAATACATATCCAGGGAGGTTAAGACAAGGACCTTTATACAATAGAAATGAGAGAGGCCCAGAGATAAGACTGAAACAGGAACACACAAGGTACGGAGACAACATCAGGTGACAACAGAGAAGATGAGAGTGATACATCTACAGCCCAAGGAGCGATCAGAGCGAGGCCACCACCAGGAGCTGTGAAGAGCCGAGGAAGGGTTTACCTTATCCTGAGCCTACAGAAGAACCACCTCTGCCAGCACCACAATTTGGAATTTCAACCTCCGGAACTGTAGGGGGGAAAAGCTTTGTTTTTGTTTTAATACACCCAGTTTATGGAACTGATACTTAAACCAACCCTCCCAGAAAGGTATCTTGGCTACGGTCCCCTGGACGCCTCTGTCCATTCATGCTGGAGAATGGCACAGTCCTCTAAGGAAGCCAGGTCAGTGTGGTCTCTGGCGTTTGGGCTCCTGGATTCAAATTCAGGAAGCAGCGTTAGAGCCAAGGATGGGGCCCTTCCAGATCCATTTTGAGATGTGGGTGGATGATTATAAGACAATTACACGCGGAATTACATTCATCATGTTGCTTTATGTGAAATCCAACAGAATCCACACTGAGTTATTGATTCGCTTCCTCCCAGTGGTCAGTGGAGGAATTGAATTGAACCATGAATAGTTTATGTCAAGCAGCAGTCAATCTGGAAAGTGTTCCCAGAGTAAACAAGTAACAGGGAATGGAAGCTAATCTTCCAAAAGAAGGTACTTCAGACTTTGTTCTCATTTTAAATGTCAGGAATAGTGTTCAGGAAACATGATTTTATTTCAGGTTACACTGCAAGTGTTGGACAATAGTCTCCTCAGATCAGAAATAGTCCCGGTGATTAAGGGAGCACAGTATGTGAGAGGCAATCTCACCAATGGCATGTGTACCCACACCCTGACCTACAAGCATCTCCAAAGATGGAGTAGTGGTCTTCAAACTTAGACAAAAACTCTTAACTTTCTGCTGATAATAATGTCTCATCATGGCCTCTGAATCCTAAATCTACGCAGCTTCCAGATGAACATTTTCTTTCCCTTTTTATTAGTATACATTTGGGACCCATAACAGTTGCATTTATCTTGGGGAATTGGTACCAGTACCTGCTGCATTAGAATTGCTTCCGTTCCTCCTTTCCTCCTGTCCTTGTTTCTCCCTCCTTCCCAGTGATCTTCCTCATCTCTACGGTCTACCTCCCTATTTCCTGTCCTTTCCCTCTGATTTGGCCTTTAAACTGCTTGGGGTCCTCGTATTAGAGAAACCACGTGATATTTAACCTTCTCTGTCTTATTTATTTCACAAAATCCATCCACTTTCCTACAAATGACTACAACTCATCCTTTGTTGAGGCTGCGTGGTATACCACTGTGAAAATATACACCACACTTTCCTAATCCTATAACCTTTCATTTTCTCCTCCTGCTTTTTTTTTCTCATTTTATATATTTAAAAAAATCTCCACAAGCTTCTCTTTTATTCTTCTGGTGGATAACATCAACATACAAATATGTATGTATTCATATGTATATATGAAGTATTATATTTTATTTTATCAAAATTCCAGATATAAGAAGATTAATATATGTACTAATAAATCAAAGAGTAAACAAATATCAGCTCCTGCCTCTGCCAGACCCATCTCTGAGACCCCTGGAGATGTCCATCCCCAGCACATGCTCTTCCCTGAGCATTCGGAGTCACATTGTCACCTGTATGTCAATCACTCTGACCGAGGCTTTGCTGCCTGTGCAGGTCGGAGCTGTGCTGTCTCCCACACCCTGTCATTGGAGCCGCACCTGCCTGAAGCCCTCCTTCTACTCCCTGCTGGTGACATATGGATTTGGTGCATCATGCTGTAAACTGGACAGTTACCCTTGACTTTGTTTACCTGTTGATCCCTGGTGTCTGTTTGGGTGAGACACAGAGGGGAAGAAAAACAAAAAGGAGATCTGAGGGACAAGAAGAAGGGAAAGAGATAGATAGAGAGTAAAAACTGAAAAGATAGGTATAAAAGAAATTAAATGTCAACTGAGAATTGCATCTTTTCCTTACAAAATTTTCATATCAAAAAAAAAATGCTGGGCCGGGGATTTAGCTCAGTGGTTCTGGCACCTGTCTTGCAAGTGCAAGGACCCAGGTTCCATCCCCAGTAACCATATACAATACTGGGCATGGAGACTCACATCCAGCAGCAACCAGTACCACATCCCACAGTGCCGGGAGTGGTGGCTCACACCTGTAATCCCAGCACTTGGGAGGCAGAGGCAGGAGGATTGCTGTGATGGGAGTTGGAGGCGGAGCTCAGGGCCAGCCTGAACTACAAAGCAAGACCCTGTCTCAAAAAAACCTAAAAAAAAAAAAAATGCTAACACTGTAATTTTATGCCAGATTATTACAAATATTAAAAATTTTAGTTTTTGGTCATGAAATTAAATTAAAGCTAATAGTATTCTCATAATAAGAGTTTCTGCAATTTGAGAGGTACATAAACCCTAAAAATATAGGAAAAAATCTAGTAAAGCTCTGATTCCAACCAATTATTTTCATTATTAATTACTGTGGCAGTTCTCCTCTCCTCCAAGAATATACATGTCTTAAAGCTCAGGACCTGAAACTGTTACTCTAAATAAGAAAAAAAATGGACAAGGTAGTTGGAGTTGTGACCAGACTGAGGATTTTGAGAGGGAAAAGACCCTGGGTCTTGTGCACAGGCTCTGAGTAACATCACATGCGTCACAACAAGGAGTGGAGGGAGATTGACAGACACAGACTAGAGGGAAGGGAATACAGAGAGAATTGAGATTCAGCCACCAGAAGCAGAAGAGGCAGGGAGAGGCCTCGGAGGAAGAGGCCTCAGAGGAGTGTGTGGAGGGACTGTGTTCTGCTCAGAGATAACAGCCGGGACCTCGGCTCAACACTTAAGTTGCCAAATGTATGGAAATTTCTTATAATAGCCATAGAAAATGAATACAGCTATGTATCATTTTCCTTGCTATAAATATCACACAGTGTATAAAATATTTATCCTTGTACCTGTTATCCAGAAATTAAGGAAAATGGAAATTATATAGCCAATTTATAAATTAACGAAGGAAGAATAACATAGCCAATAACATTTGGTAATAGTTGCACTATAATATAACTGGTGATTGTAAAGATTAAGCCACTGTTGGCAAATTTGACTGCCATTCTCCCAGTCCTAGTCTACATTTTTTAAAATTTTGCCTGACTGAGCTATAGGGTGAAGTACGTTGACTTAAATCCTTCCTATAAACTTCTAAAGATCTCCTAGAGATAGTTTAAATATTTGATTTTAATACATACAGTCTGTCTTTGTTCTTTTCTCATCACTTTCTGTAATTCAAATAGCACTCCTGGGTCAGGAGGAAAGAGTCAATACACAGAGGCCAGCTGAACAGCGAAGTTGAAAGGCAGCCATGTTTACAGGTGATGACCTAAGTCAGCAATCCCCTACTGCAGTGTGTATGTCCAGACCCTCCCGGCATCTCATTAGAATACAGATTCACAGATTTAGGCAAGAGCTGGTATTCGAGCAAGTTCCCATCCAGATGATTCCTATGTTGCTGGCCTACGATCTAAAAAGATACCTCCCAAAGGCCGGTCTAAATATATTTGTTTGTAATTCATTTGTACAATAATAGAAGTATTTTAAAAACTTGTAGTGATTTTATGAAACTCTCACCTTACTTTAAGGCCTCCATCAACCCAAGGACACCTGTATTGATAAGAGCAGATACATGATGCTTGCTAATGAACAAATGCTGGAATAAGAGTGTATCAGAAAAGGAAAGACTTGTTCTTATGTGTTACAATGCAGTCCACAATGGCCGTATAGCAGAGGCTCTCTAGGCTCTGGGATCCAATTTTAGATAGCCCAGTGATACCACCTGCAGTATGTGACATCAGAGGGACACAGTGCTGGAGTATCAGCACCAGGTTTTAGAGATATTGGTGCAGAAGTAAAAACAGTTTTTGTCAGCCCAAGACTTGTTTTTCTGGAACTAGTCACATGACCATATATAGCTGCAAGGGAGTCGGGAGATGTCAGGCTGCTCATAGTTATCAGGGCCAGTATACAGATCTGCCAGAACATGAGCTAAATAATATCATTCCAGCGACTTGTGTTTAAACTGTTTTATTTAAGAAGGACAAACCGTACAAGTAAATCTCAGAATTGTGTTTCCTTACAGCCTGCTTATCTATGATAAGGTGCCAGTTAAAAATCCTTTACTGTTATGCCATATTATTGATTTATTATATTTATATAACTTCCATTATTAAATTTATAGAAAACTTTTCATTTTAGATTTTTTAAAGCAATTTATCAGTATATGTTTATGGTACCTAATGATCACATACATCATGGGGAGATGGTGCATGTCCATAACTCATCTCAATTCTTCTTACAACTCCCTCTTCTCTTTTTCCTTGCCCTCACTCCATCTCTTCATTCCTTAAGCCTTTGTCAGAGATGTATCTCCTTGTCTCATATTCTCTGTCCTTTTCTTTGACAAAGAAATGTGTAAATGTGTACTCACAGGCCATCATCATTCCACTCACTTCTGCACTGAACCTAGAACAGGGCACTCCTAGAAATATATCCTTCAATCTAACAAAACCAAAGTCAAAAATTATTCATATAAAACTGGCATATTATATTCATGCTATCAACAATATTTTTAGAGTGATTTAACACAATTCTATGTCTATTTACATAAAATAAGGGTTGGGGTAATTATTTAATAGGATCTGCATGCTTTTAAATAAGTTATACCTAATAGTGAGATCTAGAAGAAACTTAAATTATATTTTTAATATTTATATCATAAAAAATATATATACATTCCAAAAAGCCCATGAAGCACAGTGGGTATTTTAGACTTTACTCTGAGAATCAAACAGCAGGTTGCACACTTGCTGCGCAGGCTCTCTCCCCTAAACTGCATCTCAGCCTCCAGTTATTCTTACATGAGATTATTTTCTTATGCATATATTTGACCAAATGCAAACACTTCATATAGAAGAAAGCGTGATATATAATAGGTGAAATATCACATCAATAGAAACAGCATAAACTACTTAATAAATGTGCTGGAACCATAGATGTAAAATTAGACCCTCATCTGAAATATGGGCATATATATTTTTACTTAAACTAAGATTTTACTATAGGTTTATTTTTAAACATTTAGAAGAAATACAGATAAGATATATCCTTAGTATTGTACAGCTTTTCTTAAGAAATATAAAATGCTAAAGATTGATAAAGTTGAATTAAATAAGTAAGGTCAACATGTATGGACAAATGCTGCCTACAAAAGCTAGAGTGCAGAAAGTTAAGTACTGTGACATGCAACCAAGATAAAAACTCAGCACAATAACAACATGAATTGCTTGTGACTACAAAAGAAATATAAATTTAAATTCAAAACTGATACAAATACTTCAGCCTCAAAAGACGCAAGAAAAAGATGTGAACAGAGGCCCAATTTTAGCTGTATCTCCTTTTTTCTTTCTTAAAACATAAAAGAGAGCTCTGAGGCTACTGTAGAAAAATGTTAACATCTGTGAAATCTGGACAGTTGGTACTTGGGTGTCTATAATGTTTTCATTACTTTTCGTGTGTTTAAAGTAGTTCATAAAAATAAAAATGTTTAAAATGAAAACTGATGTCTATTTGTTCAACTAAATGATAAATCTTAATGTTTACAAGTGTCTGATTTTATGTCACGCTTTTTAAGTATTTCAATGGTTATCATGCTGAAAAAGATTAAATATTTGTTTTATTTCTCTGCGTATTTGTGTCAAAATCTGTCCTCTCCTGTGAAAGTGTGTCAGTCATGCTAAAGTCATGGGTCCTGGGTGTCAGCACACAAAAAGGTGGAGAACTTTAGCATAAAGCTTCTGTTGGCACAGTTTGGATCAGGAAAAAAATGAGAGACCAGAGGTAGAGAGATAGTTAAGATTTTCAAAGAAAGCTAAGCATGGCAAATCCAACAAGTTGGGACAGAGGAACAAGTCTGCACAGAGGAAAATACAGTGTGGCCTTCTAGGATTTCATGTCTTAAAGGATATGACATTAAAAAATGAGGAAAGGGGGCCGGGGAGTTAGCTCAGTGGTTCCGGCGCCTGTTTTGCAAACGCAAGGGCCCGGGTTTGATCCCCCAGTAACCACATACCATACTGGGTGTGGAGACTCACCCCAGCAGCAACCAGTACCACATACCACAGTGCCGGGCCTGGTGGCTCATGCCTGTAATCCCACCACTCGGGAGGCAGAGGCAGGAGAATTGCTGTGATGTGAGTTGGAGGCTGAGCTCAGGGCCAGCCTGTACCACAAAGCGAGACCCTGTCTCAAAAAACCTAAAAATAAAGAAATGGGGAAAGGTAGCACTTGTAAAGGAGAAACTGGTGGGTGAGTCCCGTGTTTGGAGTACTTGATTTAATATCACTTACTTGAAAGCACAGAATGAGTCTCTAATGTGACATGTCCCTCCGGGATGATGTAGAATTTAGATTGGCAGTAGCTGGTACACATGCTGCCTGGGTCCCGAGCGGGGAAGGGAAGTGAGGAAGAGAAGGATGCAGCCCTGCTCCCAAATTTGTTCTTTTCACATTTTTTTTTTTTTTTTTGAGCTGTATCAGTCAGTGTTTACTGGAGAAACAGATGTAACACAAGACACCCAGATATACGTGAATTCACAAGACTGGCCTATAGTGGCCACCACAACGTCAGACAAGGAAGAGTGCAGAGGTTCCGTCTGCACGCTGAGTATTCATCTGAAGACCTGAAGCTCACTACAGTGTTTGCACCAGGAGACCCAGGGGGCTGCGATGGAAGCTGAAGCATCTGTGCCGGGAGCCAGAGGCGACGTCCCAGGTGAAGGCAAAGACTGGAGCTCCTCAGAAGACCCAAAAGCCGATCGTGCCTTCTTCACTGTCTCTTTGTCCCATCCAGAGGAACCTCTTCCTGTGGACTAGGCCGAGGCCCTGGAGAGAGACCTGCACAGAACTGGCCCGGCTCAGGGGAGCCCCTCACAGTGACCCATTCAGTCACCCTCCCCTTCTCAGGACCTTCTTGTGCCCTGAGGTGTGGCCCGTGTGGCTTTCTAGCACTCTCTGGACTATATTTAGAGAAATTTTCTGAGTACAAAAGAGTCCATCTAGGCGTAGCGTGCATGCGTGTAAACCCAACACGAGGAGGCTGAGGCAGGAGCATTGCGACTTGTTCGAGGCTAACCTAGAATACGCAGCAAGACCCTGTCTCCTAGGAGAAGGTACCCTGTATTCCTTCACTGTTGTGCTGTTTTCTATTTCTTCCCCTCTCATTTAGCTCCCACCTCAAGGAAAACGTCCTCCCAGAAGTGGACCCAGCCCACAGTTCTCCTCCACTATAGACTCCAGCTCTTATTATTGGTACCTTTTCTAATTTCTCCCTGCACGACTCACTCTAACCCACCCACTTGTCACCCCAGGGCTCACAAAATCCAGCCCTTACTTTACTTATTTCTGCACCTGAGGGGTTTCCTGGAGTGGATGGAGTAAGTCACTAAAAGAGGAGTAGAGAGCCATTGCCTTTGATGATTCAGCAGCATGATTTGGAATATTTTCAAAAGAAGACAGAGAAAGAAATGGTTTGTATGGGAAAGTCTCCTGTCCTCACCTTGACACCTTCCGGGAAGGGGTGAAAGTTTCTGGGAAGCAGGGAGTGTCTGAGATAAGTGATCGGAGGGGCTTCTGCAGCCCTTCAGCGATGTGCTCCTCTCCGTGAGTAGAACGAGGCGCTCCAGGCTGAACGTGTCTGGTGTTCTTCTTCCTTTTTTAAACTCAGGAGTGGATTTCACCTTCCCCTGCTTAGAGACTGTTGATAACCAATCATCGGGAAAGATGAAAGAAGGAGGAAAGCCACTTGAAGCAACCTATGAAATGGCCGAGGGAGAAAGAGCTCAAAAGAGTAGAGATAGCTTACCCGGGAGAGGAAGGGGCAGATTCAGTTACTTAAGAGCGTCTCTTCTGGCCAATGAGAAGGGGCGTTTTGCCAGCCTCGACCTGCGAGTGCAGGAGGAAAACTATCTCCTTCACTCAAGATAACCATTTGCAAAGTTCCTTGACGAGGAGGAAAGGTCTGGGGAAGATTACAGCGAAAATATAGAGACCTTCTGAAAGCGGAGAGAAGGTGAGTTAACGGCGGAATTAGTCTTAGCGTCTTGCTCCCGGTCTCTTCCTGGAAAGCCGCGCTGGCGAAGAAGGTGAATGGATGGATCTGTCTTTAGGGGAGAAAGTGCCAGGAAGTGCCATCAAAATCCTGGAACTTTAATTTTTTAAAAAGCTCTAAGGGCCTATAAACTATCTAGGTTTCTCTGTGTTCCCTGATGCCTCATTTTTCAGCTAGGCTATTTTAAGTGGAATGATATGTAAATTATTGAGTTTAAGAACACTTCTGTTAAGTTCACAAAACTCAGTTTGAATTATCAAAATTCATGACCTCTGATCCCATTGCAATTACGGAGACAGTAGTGAGTGTTTCTCCAGTAAATAAATTAAGGGCTGTGCTGCGAGCCTCAGCCGGATTTGCTCTCCCTCCGGTGCCCGCTACACATAGAGCAGACACAGTGTATTACTTGAAGAATCCAAGAATCCAAGTACTTTCCAGCCCTGACTTGTCTAGATGAGGGTAGCAACAGCTCCTTTCCACTGGATCCTGCCTCGTCTCAGTGGGTGATCTATAGTTAACAGCTACCTCACCATTATTTACTTTTACCTGTACACTGTGCACTTCAAGGAAAAACCAATTCTCTCCAGGGCATCAAAAGTTGCCCTGAGCCCTAGTGGCAAAAAGGGACACAAACAATGAAGAAGAAGCATTGGCAAGTTTCTCCGTAGCTCATTGTCCACAACAGCATATGCATCTGTATCGCTCCAGCCACAGTCCTGGGATCTCAGAGTGAAGAGATAGCAAACAGGCTCAGACTTTGACCTTAAGCAAGAAAAAAAAAACCCTGACTCGGCTCAAAGATGAGAATTCAGAGCAGTTTCCCCACAAGAGGAAGAGTTCTCTCCAACGTGAAGCAAAGCCCAGCATTGCAATTTCCTGATGTTCTTGGAAGGTGCTTGCCGGCATCTATCCACATAGCACAAATTCTCTTTCTAAATTCATAGTTCAGTCCTCATTTTCTCATTTTATGTGGTTAATATCCTTAGAATATTTCAAGGACTCTTCAGCCCCTCAATCACTTCCAGGAAGAAAAGGAAATTATGGTTACAAAAAGAGAGACAATATTCTTTAAGGAAATTCATCAGTTAGATAGTGAAGAGATTTAAAAGAAAATTTAAAGACTTAAAAAGTAATAAAGAAGAAGAACTTTTTGAGAGCAGGTCCTGCATCTGTAATGTTATGGTAAGGTCCTAAAGTTGAGTGGAGGAAGTAGATTAATAGGAGAGTGCATTAAATAGAAAAAAATAAAGTGATTTCTAGTCCACAGGTAATTTGTTTTTTTAATCCGCAAGACCAATCTGTATTTGTTTGGAAAGTTCCAAGCTGAGGAGCAACAACTGTAAAAACATCTGCAGTCAGCTGGAGGTGTGTCCCCATCACTGCGAGCCCCCAGGACCCTCAGCGAAGTCTTCCAGGAGCCCACGCTGATTGAACAGCTAGTGCAGGGCTGTTCTTCCTTGTACGTAGCAGAAAAGGATGGGAGGGAGATGCAATGGAAACTGGGCCTCTCCACACCCCAGGGGCAGCGGGAGGCAGGCTTGGCACCCAGCCCACCCTTGCTCCCCATCCTGGGCCTGACAGATGCTGCTCAAGCCTGGAGGTCACAGACTGTGCACCACATGATGATTTGTCCACAGGAGAAGCCTCAACCTTTGCTGGAGAAAGGAAGCTTGCAGACTAAAGCTAGGTCATAGTTTCTTAATTAAATCTCAACAAAGTTCTACCAAAAGAGACAAATTACTCCACCAGCTAGAAAGGATAGTGTGTACCTATCAACTAGGAGGCTGAGGTGGAAGGATTACAAGTTAGAATCTTGTGTCAGTGTTACGAAGAGGCATGGGCTGAGTCTTTGCACCAAGGTCCCAGAATCAATCTCTACTACTGTTAAAAAAAAAGAAAAAGAAAGAAAGAAAAGGAAAAGAAAAAAGTAGCCCAATTAAATGTAAAATTTGCTGAGTTTTCTTATTTTGCTGGAAAAGTCATTGCTCCTTCCTTGCTGGGCTTTCTATTTTGTCTTTTTCCCTCAGTGTTTTCTTAGTTATAGTTTTAGACAAGCACGTGCAGGGTCCATCCCCTTCATAAGTCACTACTGTCTGCTTGATGATTTCCCCTCAAGACTTTTCCTACTGCAAGGGCCTCCTCTGACTGGGGCTCCACATGAACTTCTGTCCATGATTCGGAGCAGCATCACTGGAGAAGTAGGAAAACTCTTGTGACATTTATTTTCTTCAAATTTGTCACCGCTCCCCCAGAGCGCAGCTCACCTTTGGAGATGCCAGGCAGCCCAGCCGTTCCTTCTGCAGACACAGTGCTGTGTTTGGAACGCGCTCTCTCCTTCATTAGTGCTGCATCGTTCCAATGCATCTTACAGGTAGAGTCCTCAGGTACAGCCCTCAAAGCCAACACTGCTGAAAGAATTTTCAAAGTTTGTGTATTATTGGTGACAGAATCCAACTTTGAATATACTTATGTTTGAAATAATTGCATCTGAGAGAGGAAGCATTACAAGTGAGAGTGAAAATATTATTAACAAATGTCTTGTAACAGTTTGACAGATAAACCAGATGGCTACAGAAAACCAGGTTAGTAAGCTCAAGTTGCTTGTTTCCCAGTTGAGCTGCCTGTCATTTCCAAAGCTCATTGATAAATAAAATAATAATTATATTAAAAATCAGTACATGTGCGACTAGTGACAAGAACCAAATTAAAATCACAAAGGTCATTTGATTTCAATAGCTACACAATTTCCATGGGATCAGTGCAAAGAACGATGTCCAGAAATCTGGAAGGCTGGAGTTCCACAGAGCTGTCCAGCAGGCGGAGAGGAGTGGAGGGCTGGTGGTCACAGGTGAGGAGGCCACATCTCCTGGGGTGGACGGAAGTGGACCGGCCACGTGTGCAGCTGGGAGGGAACTGGGGGAGTTCACATCACTCCTACAAAGAGGGTCTCAACAGCCCAAGACACCTCTTGAGTGGACCCTAAAATCAATGACACTGGAAAGATGTAACCTAGCCTTAAATTTGGATAAAGTTTTAATTTATTCAGGTTTAATTTGGTTTCCTGTCAACCTCTTATGTACAAGTTAGAACAATCACATTTCCAAGTATTACTTTCAAGCATGATGTAGATTATTGGTTGCTTCACAAACCTGAGTATGAAATAAAATATTCCCTTAAAGAGCAAGTGCCTACTGGTACCCAGGACCCTCCCTGCCATTGGTCAGCCTCCCTGTCCTAGTTACAGAGCAGTAGGAGTGAAATCCGAGCCTCTGCGAGTGACACAAATAAATCAAAGGCCTCTGAACTTGAGTGAAACTGTCCACTTGCTACAAAGATGAGAGAGTGAAGGAGGAGCTACAGTGAGATGTGTCGTGAGCGAGAAAAATGAAGTGCCTCGGTGTCTCCCAGACACGCAGACTGCCAACCTTAACCTCCTGTGCTAAATGCCCTGCCCCTCTCAGATACTCAGCCATTTTCCAGACAAAGAACTTGCCCTTGCTAGGACTTAAACTTGAGCCTCTCTGATTCCACTCTCTTACCGTGGAACAGCCATGATCTGTAGAAGTCACTATAGTTATCATTAACTTTTAATTCCATCAAGGAATCTGAAATTTTGCTTTCAACATTGTTATGGAGATCACACAAAATTAAAACCTATTATGTGTTCTTCTGTGGCTGTATATCTAATTTGTTTAAATATACTAGATGCAATATAGATACATTAACCTCTGCTGGATATTCTTAGGTGTTATTTGTATTTCACTAAGTTTCATGAGAGGATAACAATTCGATGAAAGGCTACAAGTACAATACAAATGTAAATAGGCCTTGGCTGTTGAAAGTTCTGCAGTGCACTAGAAGAGGAAGATGTCCAAAAACTAATTTGCACCATGCAAAAGGACTGTAATGGAGAAACAAATGGAAAAGTTGAAGATGAGGTGGAAAGCATATGTGCATCAGACTAACTGCCTGAGAGAAGACTTAGCGTTTAGGCTGGACACTCAAACAGGAATTTGACCTTGAGAATGTAGGAGGACAGGCAAGGAGACAAAGGCTATACAAAAGGAACGGAGCGAGGACATGCAGCAGTCAAAAAAACCAATGATTATGAAGATAAAGCTTGAGCTTCGACTCTGAACTGGACCCTGCTCAAACTGCTTTAAAATATCCCCTTAGTTAATCCTGCCCCACAACCCACTAAAGGAAGGACTATTCACACTACCTTGCAGATAAGAACCTTGGCACAATGTTAAATAACATTAACCCAAATTTATGAAACTCATAGATGTTGAAGGAGACATTTGACCCAGGTGCAAATTTTTCAGGGCCCACCTTATGGGTTTAAGGGATAACAAACATCTGGTTTGGCCAGAGCACAAACCACACCAGCGAAGGGACACAATTAGATTCACCAGGAGACTTGGGTGCTGCTGCTGCTGGGCTCATTGTCCTTGGGAAGTTATGGGCTCATCCGAATGTAGTTGTGGGGAAATAGCAAAAGAATTAGAATGTGGGGCCGGGGATTTAGCTCAGAGGTCCCGGCTCCTGTCTTGAAAGTCCAAGGACCCAGGTTCAATCCCCTGGGAACCACATACAATACTGGGCTTGGAGACTCAGACCCAGTAGCAATAAGTACCACATACCACAGTGCCCGGTGTGGTGGCTCATGCCTATAATCCCAGCACTTGGGAGGCAGAGGCAGGAGGATTGCTGTGATGTGAGTTTGAGGCAGAGCTCAGGGCCAGCCGGAATTACAAAGAGAGACCCTGTCTCAAAAAAAAATAGTAATAATAATTAGAATGTGATTCTAAAACTTGCCTCAGCCTCTTATGTAACTGACTGGGTCAAATCACAGTGAAATGTTAGAGTGCGATGCAAGGGAAAGTCAAGAAGGTCTGGGTTCGGTCAAGTGTGCAAGCCCAGTGAGATTTGCCTGAGTGTAGCCGGTGAGGACCCAGCATCCCTCGCCTGGTTCAGGGACTGCTGCCCATTGTAAGCTCCACAACTTGGTGCAAATCCTGGTGACATCACAGATGGCTGGTGACCATGGTCCAGGCCACTTGAGGGGGACAGTCAGAGACAAGCCTTATCTTCACCCACATTCCCCGCACAGGTACTTTGACACGCTTGGTGCAGTCTGCTCCATTGACAAGTCGACGTCTCAGCCCAGAGGGTGGTGGCATCTGGGAGGAGGGACTTCAGTAGGTGGTCAGGAACAGGGTCAGGGAGTTTCAAAGCACACCTGGGAGGGCTCCCCTTTCTGAGGACTGGGCAGAAGTGGCATTTATGAGCCTGGAAGTGGACTCTCAGGAGATACTAGTCGTGGAACTTCCAGCTCCTGGGAATGTGAGAAAGAACTAAATTTTTACTCTTCATGGCCACCGTGTCTACTGTATTTCTGTTACATGCCTGGAGAGACCAAGAAAATATTGGTACTTTGAGGCAGAAACGCTGCTGTAACAAATACGAAAGATGTTCCAATTATCTTTGAAAGTGCAGAGTAGCTAAAGGTGGAGGCTTTTCAGAGGTGGACAATGGAGAAAACCTGCACTACTGTGTGAGGACCTCAAGGAGTAGGTCCAGCACAGAGACAGGCTGCAGAGAAAGCTACGAGAAATCCTCCACCTCCTGGGAGAGCTCTCAGCATCCCGGGCAGAGAGTCTTAGAACTGCGGGCGGATGTGTCCGTTCGGGGATCTCGGAACTGCAGGTGGGCCACGGTGCAGCGATCTCATCGGGGTGTGAGGACTGGGATCCTAAGAAGCAAGTCTCCTTGGTACAAAACGGAGGAAGAACTTGCTGAGTCGGGCTCACCACGGTCTAGCACTCGGTAGACAGCTGCCTCCATCTGGGAGTGCAAGAACCGCTCATAGCCCACAGTGATGTGTGACAAGGAACCAGGAAGCATAGTCCTATGGTCGCTCCTTTTCTCTGTGTGGTTCAGAATGTGCAGCAGATCAAGGCAGAGCTTACACTCCTCCAGTGAGTGTGTCGACTACCAATGCAGGTTCCAGGTAAAAGACACTTTCTCCACAGCAGAGGGCTTCCTGAGTCCAGGTTTTCTAAGCATTCACTGAAACAATTTCTAGAACATTATCTTGTGACTCCTTCCCCCTCCACATCTATATTTTTTCATTACATTTTGAAGTGTTTCTCCTGCCCTTAAAGTTAGTATTCTTGGATTTTTTTTCCCCTTAGTCCATTGGTTTCCTTTCTCTTATTTCTTCCTAGGTAAGCTCAAATATTTTTAAGCTTTTGATATCTACATAATGGACATTCTCCCCCTTCCTTGTCTCTTCTCTTTCTCTTATGTCCAGAGCAATAGCTTCTGGACATAGATTTTTCACATGTGGCTATGTTTCAGCACCTTGTGACCTTAAACTTCCCAACCACAGTGGGTGCTCCTAGTAGTTTCCGTCCTTGGATATCAGTAATACCAGGTAAGCAGTCTCTATGTCTGACATCTTGAAGTTCTCCAGATGTCTCTTGGAAGCAGAAACCCATTGAGTGGGCTTCCGTGGTGTCTGCTGACCCCCTTCAGGGGTCTTTCTGTCTCACAGAGTTAAGGTCCTCGTCCTTGTGGATCAACCGTTAATTCCAAACTCAGAGCTCAGGAGAGGAGCCTGAGGTCTCCATCCTACACCCTCTCTCAGGAGGCCACTGCTCATTTCCTGAAGATCTTCCAAGACAATGTCTTTGTAGCCTTAAATCTATAATCTTTCTGTGTCTGTATAATAAACATTATGAGAAGAAATACTTAGATCTAGTTCACATGTTGGACTGACATTATCCAAGACTTATTAAAGACTCAAATCATAGTTTAAGAAGACAGCAAGTGATAAATATGACACCAAGAATCTCCATTACAGAATGAATTCTGAAATCCATAAATAACAGAGCAGTTTTCTTTCTCCATGGTCTGGTGGCCTCCCTATTAGTCTGATCAAATCTTCAAACTACACTATCAATTACTTCACAGGGGTGGAAAAACCAGCTTATTCCAAGATGCTGTCCACCTTCCTGTATGTCACCTTGAAGAGCAACCCACCTAGGCTATGTCCCACTGTCTGTGTAGATCAGATGAGATTACCCGGCCATCCACCTTGACTTATTGTGGGAACTCACTAAAGGAGAACCCCTCACCTAAGAGAAGAATGGTTCAGTTTCAAGTGAAAATAGTGGAGCCTTTCTTTGCCATCTAGGAGATGTGTTTCAAGGATTCAAATAATGTTCAACTGTACACAGAAAACAGAGACTTTATTTCCAAGTTAGTAAAATAGAGGTGAGTTTGTTTGTGGCTCTCTCACAAAACTCATGTGAGTTGATCGATTCAAGTATAGCTCAACTTTAAAATGATTAACAGAAACTCAGCCAGACATTGTATGTGCTTCCATTGCTGACCCAAGAAACAAGACTTGCCTTTCAACTAACCAAAACCATTCATCGCTCCTTCTCCTGGGACATGATCAGTCTGTTGCCACAGGTAGAAATAACCCCGAATTCCAGTAACAATCCTGAAGTGGAAATCTAGTTTGCTCTTTGGAGACGTGACTGTCCTGATGTCACTGTGCTCCCAGGCTCTATAAAATGCCTCTCTTTTGCCTACAAGCTCTGACCCTTCTGTACTAAGGAGGAGGAGGAAGAGGATGAGGAGGAGGAGGAGGAAGTGGAGGAGGAGGCAGTGGGGGAACAGGACAGGAAGAAGAGAAGTAGAGGAGGAGGAAGAGGAGGAGAGAGTGGGGGGACTGGAGCAAGAGAAGAGGAAGACGAGGAGGGGGAGGGGAAGATGAAGAAAAGCCAAGAACTGGCCCTGGGCCATGCTTAAAGCTGACTTCACCTGTCAGCTGCTTCCTGAGGGAGGGTCTCTAACTGATAACTAGATGGGGGCATGATTTCAGAGGGCAAAATAGAACCATTTCAAACCATGTGTTTGATTTTTGAAATAATATCATTCACTATATTGTGGGGTTATTTTTTGCAGTAAACTAATCTTAAGGCAAATTCACAGTAACAAAAATAATGACTTTGACTTTGTTTGGCTGTGAGTAAGCAAATTAATGATTGCAGTGACCTCTTATTTTAAACATAAAACACCTACCTGTGTTATCTCTTCATGTGCTCAGCTTAAATTATTTCACACTGGGAGCTGAGTACAGAACAGGCGGGTAGAGGCTGCTGTTTGCCTTCAAAGCTAAGAGTACTTAGCGTGACTCAAAAAAGTAACATATATGTTTACTTAAGAAGAGACAGCGCCTTCCGTGGGAGCCTCTGGCAGGTTCTCAGGTTTATGCAACCCGCAGGCAGGTCATGGATCCTGCGCCAGTGATAAAAGCTTTATATTAATAAATAATTCAGTAGCCAGCAGTGCGAGCCGCCATCCGTATTGTCGCCGAGTGTTTTGTTGTCTAATTACCAGCTAGTGGAAGGCCTGACGCTTCGGGGCTCTGTGATTTCACTGCTCTGTGGCTCCCCATTGTCGTGCTGGAAAAGAACATTCCCACCGAGTGGGCCCTAAAGACAATAAACATCGTATGTAAAAAGAAATGACACAGCCCGGCTGATAAGGAGGGTTCCCAGGCTGGGCCGGGCGGGAGGAAGTGTCCACCGGTCACTCAGGCCTCGGTACAAAGGGCCCCGGGTGGGCCGGTCCCTCCCGCCTCCCAGAATCAATCTCAGGAAGTCTGATGCCATAGGGCTGCTTCCTGTCCTCTGCGTGGGAAATCGAACCGAGTGCACAAGGCCCAACAATGGGACAATATATTATCATAAACAGGAAAAATAGCAGTGGCCACGGAAATCAATAGCTGGAGTTCATGAAGCCTTCACGCGATTGACAAGTGAATAAATTAAAACCCCAAAAGGTTAGGACCTTGAACAAGAAGTTAATTTTAGGTCTGCCCTGCGGCTCCTCCTTTTCAAGCTCAAATGAGGACTGTGTGTAACAAAAATGAACTGCAAGTCTTACATACAAACACACAAAAACAAAAGAGAGAAAAGTTTCATTAAGTCCTGCATCTTCAGAAAACCAGAGAGTCTTTCATGAACTGCCCCATGCTTGGGTACACATTGCTCACAGCCCTCTCCACTGCATGACCGAAGATTTATTTAAATCAGTTTGGCACTTTAAGTAACTCTGCTTTCTGTGCCAACTGTCCCTCCAGGAAGTGCAGGGCCACCCCAGCCACATGGAAGTTAACCCAGGTGGAACCGCACTGAGACACGTACTTCACGCCGGTGAGGGTGCGCAGGGAAGAGGTGTGCGGGGCTCCTGCAAAGCCACGACGATTACAAACATGAGAGAAACATCTCTAATTCTAGAGCAGACTGCAGCTACATAAACAGTGATCACTTCACTTCCCTGCCATAGAAGCTGGGTTTCAGAAAGTGTTTTAAAGTTCGGGTTCTTTTTTTAAAAAATAGCATTAATTAGAATTCACTGCTGAAGCTCGGCTTTGCAGTAAAGTGTGTGACACATCAGATTCTCTCTCCTAATTACTAATAAAGGCAGCACAGTGTTCAGTGGATGGAGCAGTGGGCTGAGGATTTTGAGACAATTAATTCTGATCCGGGCTCTGCTGCTGACTCTCACTTGAGCACAGCTCCTTTGACAATTAAGCATTAATCTGCTGTCATTTCTGAACACTTGTTTGAAGTTGCTGGATACAGGAAAGGATCAGGTAAGGTTGCTAGCGAACAGTTTCACATCATCTAATATTGAGAAGCATATCTCGAGCATGTTTTGTGAAACTGTGTTTGGACTTCCTGGGTATTATTTGTTTTTCTCTTTGGTTTTAGACTAAAATTGTTTCTTTGTAAATCAAGAATTGCTGATAGAATCTAATATTTTAGAGAGTCAGATGATTCAATCCATAATATAGATCATTTAGACAAAGAACTATTCCAATCTTAGGTTATAAGAGTCTTTAAAAGAGTGAAGTAGAGAGAAAGACCAGAAAGCCAAACCTTGGTTTTACTCTAAAATAAAATTTCTACATAATGGGCTTAGGGAGCTCTAGAAAGGTTGATAACAATATTCTACAATATTTTTGTTACTTTAAATTTAATAACTCTATATTTTGTGGGAGAGTTGTCCAATTTGCCAAGAAAGAAGTAGGGAAAACTAAGTGTGTTCATTTCTATTAATCCAACCTCATTCTTAGCGTTCGTTTCTGTGGCAGGTGAAACAGGAGAGAAATAGCCAGCAGGGGGCAGTAGATAACAGTAAAAATTTCTGTTTACTTAAAAGGTCAATTTTATCCGTTCTATCAGGACAGAGAGACTCAGAGAGATAGAATTTAACAAGAAGCAGTTTTGACTAACAAAACCAACATTCTGGCATCAGAATGCCGGAAGAAAATGTCCAGCTCCCTGGAAAGTCCCCTGTGTTGGTGACCTCTACTGAGAGCGCCTGACCTTCACTCCTAGGACTCCATCTTGTCTAAAGTAGACAAAAATAGCCTTTGACTTCATCCTGCTTCTTGTGTGATTTAGATTTGGCCCTACTGAGCAGCAAAAATGTCCACAACCTTGTTCCAAAGACCCATAGAGGTTCTGATCAATATCAACAGCCCACACAGGGTTTCCAGAGCCTTGTCACAGGGGGCCAGGGCTGGAAGCCCCCTTCCTGTGCAGGGTGGCCCTGTGCTTTTCGCAGCCCACACTCTTCCTGCCCTTCTGCTTCTAGCCTTAGGTCTCACATCTTTCTTCATGTCCCAGGAATCACTATATCGTCCTGAGAGAGCCCTTATAACATGTGAGGGAGCCCTGATCCCCAAGAAAGCTGTGGGTCCCAACGGGCTTTCAGGTCTGCTATGTCCTGTAAAGGTCACTGGGATTAAACACAGAAGGTCTCCATTGGGGTTTTGGGTTGGATCTGCTTCCCTCTTCAGGATTCACCCCGGATCTGGCTGCTCCCACTGGGCCACCAGCATCTTCCTCTCCTCACCTTGGTCCCTCCCAGGTCTTGCAGGAGGGAATCTGGCACCCTAGTGGCCCACCCCTACATGTTGACCTACCCAGCCCCCTTCCTCTAGCTCATTCACTTATACTTATCTCTCAATTTTTTCTCTCTTTTTTTTTTCTTTGCTTTTTTCTCAGGAAAACCAAGTAAAGGACAAAAGACAAAAGCAAAAGCTGACTATTAATACCTGCAAAAGTGAAGCAGGAACTGAACGCTTTATGTAATTTCCAGAACTCCAGTCAATCACCTTCACTTTGGTGAGTAGGACTTTGGTAATTTGAGTAATGAGTGGGCTTACTTTTTAAAATTCACTGTATTATGGAAAGAAGGAAAAAAACCTGATCTTCTAAGTAGCTGCATCTCGCTCTGAAACTGACATGAGCTGTAAGAGTCTGACTCAAAGGCGTTCCCTGCCGCCTCCAAAAAGTGCCTGACCCTCTGCGTTAACATGGAAGGAGGGTCTGCTGAGTGGGGTGCTACTTTGTAGGGTGCTAGTTTGCACTGAAAGATGACACAAACCAGCACTCTCAAGTACTCTAGATCAGAAAAGAATAAAATTAAAAAACCACATTTTTAACAGAAACTTGCACTACCATTCCTGTTTAATTCTGAAGGCAAGAACATTTTTAAGAATGTAACTATTGGACCGGGGATTTAGTTCAGTGGTTCCGGCTCCTGTCTTGCAAGTGCAAGGTCCCGGGTTCGATTTCCCCGGTAACCACATACAATACTGGGTGTGGAGACTCACCCCAGCAGCAATCAGCACCATATACCACAGTGCCAGGCGTGGTGGCTCACGCCTGTAATCCCAGCACTCGGGAGGCAAAGGCAGGAGGATTGCTGTGATGAGTTTGAGGCTGAGCTCAGGGCCAGCATGAGCCACAAAGTGAGACCCTATCTCAAAAAACATAAAAAAAAAAAAGACTGTAACTATCCCCTCCCTGTGTCCTTCTCTCCTGTCCACTCATCCCGACCTGGCTCAGTGCTTGGAAAGGCCATATTCTGGGTGGGAGTCTGAGTTTGCCCCAAACAGTCCTGACTGGGAAACAAACTGTTGGTCATGGCATGTCCTTTCTTCATCAATAAAAACAAGAGCTTAAATTGGTTCTCAGCCGTGTCCAGCATGATTTCAAAAGTCATTACATCTCCATCAGGCTACTCTGCTGGTCAAAGTCCACCCAGTTTTCTTGTTTTGTTGTGGCTTTTGGTTTCTGTTTGGTTTGCTTGTTTTGTTTAGTTCTGTTTTGTTTTCAAATTTCAACACTTCCATTGTTTTCACTGATCTCTGAGAGAAAGAGCATGCTGGCCTTCGAGGCCAGAGGCTGGGACTGAGACTGATAGCCAGAGGCCGAGCCCAGACGGGCCTTCAGGCTGGCCTCTGGGATCTGGCAGGTGCCCCGGGCCCACCTGAGTCCGGCACTGCCCAGGCCCATGCAGCAAAGGTGAGGGCAGCACCTCTGAAACAGGCTCCTCTGTGCTCGGACGCTGTCGGGCTGGACAGTGCGTCTTCCTGAAGCCAGCATGGCTCATCTCCTGCTGTCATTGGCCTGATTTTCACAGCCAGACACGCAATAGACAAACACCTGAATGCTGCTCCACAAACAAACATGTCATCTGAAAACTCGGCAAGTCAGTGACACCAGAGCCTTCTGGGACCACGCGCATAACATCACAGGAACTGCTCCACCGCCCTGGTCTCATGGTCAGGATGAGAGTTGGCAGCTCATGCACTGGAGCCTGAGCCCCATCTGCATCACAGCCAGACTCACAAGCCCCATGAGACGGCCTCATTTTCTTCATCAGCAGGTCTCCGTGCACCAGAATCACTTTGAAGGACCTGTGAAGAAGACATTTCTAAACTTTTTCAGAGACATTTATGTCCTTAATGACTGAGAAAGCTGCATTTTAGGGACTTCCAGTAAAATGGAGGGGTGAGATATTTTAATGAGGATGTTCAACATCGCTGGTCATTCAAGAGATACAGATGAAAACAATACTGAGATTTCATCTCACCCTACAAAGAATGGCTGCTATGTCAGAATTAGCCAGCAACAAATTTTGGTGAGGCTGAGGAGAAAAAGGAACCCTTCTCCACTCATCGTGGGAGTGTAGACTCGTACAACCCTTGTGGAGATCAGTTTGGAGATTCCTCAAAAAACTACAGTTAGAGGTGTCATTTGACCCTGTCATTCATCTGCTAGGTATATGCAAAAAAAAAATTAAAAGATTCATATCAGAGCAACATATGTACACCCAAGTTTATAGCAGCTCAGTTTGTGATAGCTAAATCTTAATAATGCAAGCATTCTTAACAGATATTACATAGTTTGAAAACCTCAACCTTAAGGACTCCTGTTTCAATGTGTCCTCAGCTCTTCCTGTTTTTGCTGTTGTTGCTGTCATTTCGCATTGTCCTGCCTCCTCTTCCTCCTCCTCTTCCTCTTCTTCCTCTCATCCCTCTCTTTCTCCCTCTCCTCCTCCTACTCCTTTTTCATATCTTATTTTCCCTCTGCACTTTAAGACATATGTGGATGTCACAGTGAACCTAAAGAAACACATCTCCTGGAACACCTAGCACATATCCAACCTAGAGCAGCATAGCTGAGTTTTAAGGGTGAAACAGAAAATACTGCATTTATCCCTATGTAGTACTAACACATAAAATACTCTTAAACCACCGAAATTTAAATACCAGAAGCAACAAATAATTTTAATAGGCCATACTAATACTAAAATTCACATTTAATAAGTCCACAATGACACAACAGGAACAAGGAAACCGTCAGAGCTGAGTTACCAGTGACTTCCTGGAGATGCAAAGCCACACCCAAACCACGGGTGTCCGCACCAAGAGCAGGGAGCCCATTCCACAATGTGCCTCCATGAGGGTTCTGAAGAGGAGCCCAATGCTGGAAGCCCCACTGGGTAACAGGGCCACAGATGACAAAACAACCAGAAGGCTGAGAATAGGCAAACGCCATCTGTATTGTTTCAGGGAGACCTCTGTGCCTAGTAACTGGGAATTTATCTCCAGGAAAACAAACAACAGGAAACTGTGAGAGCACAAGCAGTTGGGTATGCAACACTTCTAGAGAAGACATTGTCTTTTGTTGGTGACTTTATTTTCATTTTTGTATTATTTATTTATTTAATCTTATTTATTTGTGGTACTTCAGTTTAAATTCAAACCTTTGCCTGAGCTACATTCCTAGCTGCCTTTATTTTTATTTTTTGAAATGGAGTCTTGCTAAGCTGCTAAGTGGCCCACTTTGTGTTCAACTCCTCCTGCCTCTGCCTCCTGTAGTGCTGGGATTACCTTTGTGCATCAGCATGTCAACTGGGAGACTGCCTTTGGATGGGGAGGATCCGCAGCTCAGAGTGGGTGCTCTGCCCTTCCCTGGCCCAGATGGCAGTGAGGATGGCCATGGCCCACACTCGAGGGCACCAGCATAGCTTTTTCCGCAGGCCGAAGAGGAGCCTGAAAGGAGAGGAAGTGGAAAGCAACTCCTGCCAAAGTAGAGAAGGGCCAGGCCAGGCCCCTGAGTCAGACTGACACGGGAGTCTGGTCAAGAAAGGAACTATCCTTATGAAAACTGAATACCCAGGAGAACAAAAAGAGAAACAGCATCACTAGAGCTTTTGGGGAGCAGAGATTTTGAAAAAGATAATGAAATGAAAATCTGTCCTTGTGAGGATCAGAAGGATTTGAGAAATTGTCATAGTTGTAAATCAGAAACAATGAATTAATTCCAGTTGGAAGATGGGTGAAGAGTGGTGAGTGATTAATGAAATAGAGGAAAAACGTGTCAGTTGAAGACATGGAAAGAAAAGTTTTGTAAAGCTCCCAAAATGTTGGACCAAGTAAGAGAGAGATCAGGAGTACACAGGACAAATCCAGGAAGTCCAATATCAAAATATGAGTTTAAAGACCAAGGGAGGAAAAGAGGAGAGAATGCTACGAAGATATAACAGAGCTTGAAAATAAAACATCACTGTTTTTCAGGCCAATAGAATCTAATCTTCACTGAACAAAGTGGATGAAAAAGCTTCATGCCAAATACAACAGGAAACAGACATAGTCTTCTGAGTTTTCATCTTAGCCCAAAGAATGGGCTTCTGGTCACAGCGACATGAGAGGCAGGAGATGGAGAGCCAGATGCAAAAGAAACTGGACTCTATCTGTGGCTAAAGTGCATGAAACACTTCTCCAACATTCCAAGAACCATACATTTTACTTCCTACACATTCTTTTCTGAAAATGTTTGCAAAGATAAGACTGCAAAAGCCTGAGTCATAGTTGTGTAGGAAACAATTGGGCCAAACTGAGTTCAAGACAAACCGCATTCCAAGAAAAATGTGAAGCAGAACTAGAGGTAAATGGTCCAGAGCAGGCCTGGTGGAAGAGGCACCCAGAACCTACCACTAATAAATTGCTGCACTAGATTGCCAGTTTTATCATTTGCTTATTCTTCCCAAATATATTATCACTCATGTTTTAAAGACAAATTGAAGGGTAAACAGCTTAAATATATGCCAGATTCTCAAATCTAGAGCAAAGCAAGGGGGACTTTATCCCAAATAATTTGTCAGCTTTGGTTTTAGTGTTTGTATTACTCCCAAATTCATGTCAGAATCCCGGAGGTGGTTTTGAGGTGTCCCTGTTGGGGACTAAGTCAGAGGAGCAGCTCCTTCCTGAGTCACACTCAGGTGCAGAGTCCCTTTCTTCTCCTTCCACCTATGAGGATAGTGTTTGTCCCTTCTCGAGGAAGCATCATCAAAGGTGACATCTTGAAACTAACGATCAGACCTCTCCAGCCCAACTCTGTCTCTCCACTGCAAGCTCAGACTTTCCCATCTCCAAAATTACACAGAAGCAAATTTCCATTGTTTATAAATTAATTAGTGTCCAATGTTTTGCTATTGCTGCTCAAATGGACTAAAACCTTGCCCTGTACTTTTCTAAAATGGATTCTGCTTATATTTGTGATTCAGTTGACTGAAGATTTCTAGAATGAGAGGATATATTTAGAAATGAAAAAGATCCTGGAGAAAAATAAATAAATGTATACCAAAAGAACAAAAGAGTAAGGTGGCAGGGCTAGAGTGAATGAAGGGCTGTGCCATCTCATGTCGGCATGAGGAAGAGAGCAGAGATGGCAGAAGGGGTATTCACATAGAGCTCCTGCCTGCTGGCTGCTGCTTCTTTCTAAAGCAGGAAATGAAGACGGTGCCACTCAGCGGAGCTCAAAGAACTATGGGAACCGGGACGGGATTGTGGTTGTTCTCATGCAGAGTGGAGCAGTGCTAACTAAAGAAGTCTACAGGGCCAGCATTTGGTGGCCTGAACATAAAATGCGGCCCCCTCTCTCCTGCTGTGGAGTTTCCTTACAAGCACATAGCTGCCAGAAGCAAGCAGAGAACACGGGGATGGCTAGACCCTTCCGAAGGATGGGATAGGGTGTTGTTCCTATGGATTTTGTGGGGGTTTGGGGCTATTTTTCCAGCTGATCAGATGAGTTGGAAGAATAATGGGAAGGAGGGTGTTGGCCTTTATGAGCGATAAGAAAGATGAATGGTGGATCTAGCCTGGATGGAGGCGGGAGCAGAAGGCACAGGCCAATGGAGAAAGATGGAAAGGACAGCAGCTTCCACAAGAACAGTGGAAGATCCAGACTAGACAGGAAGTCTGTAGTCCAGAGTCACTGTTGGCTGAGTGATCAGGCTGTGCTCCTAAGTGTGCCCCTACAGAGATCCGCAAAGAGCGATGACAGATGCCAGAGACAGCTGTGCAGCTGGAACATGTGTACCATGTGCTGTGGTGAACGATGAGGATCTTCAAGGAGCTGGAGGCCAGGGAACTTTTCTAAAGCACAGTAAGGAGGATTACATAACATTTTGGAATGCAGATCTTTGGCTACAAGGATCAATACCCAGGTGACGTCAGCCCAAGATTAAACAGATGATCACTTGGCAGGCTTCCTTGCAGAAGTATTGTTTTTCACAAGGTCAGGGTGACCTTTGTGCAAAGCTGTGTTTCCAGCAGAGTTGCTTGTGAACAGCTCTTGCTGGCTGACATGTGTACGTGTCTCCCCTCCTTCACAGCCCCCAGTTTTACCTTTTCCCTGAAAGAATAGATGAAAGTTTTGTTTAGGAGTTGATTAAAATGACTCCACTTGGATTCTGGCTATATCGGCATGACTTGTAAGCAGCACATGAAATGGGCTGAGGCCTACAGAGCTGGAGAAGTCAAGGTGAGCAGGTGCCGGCAGGGTACAGAAGCTACCCAAGGTTCATAGAGGCTGGGTTGGGTGCAGAAAGTGCAGTACAAGCAGTGTCCATTCTGTTTTGATCAGCCCAAAATCAGTGATTGAAGGGGGCAGAAGACTGGAGCTTAGCATTTGAGATCTTGAGTTGCAAACAGCCCAGGTTTGTGTTGGTTCCTTGCTGATGTTTTGTAGCTGTCAACATGGGGACTTAGTACAGTCTGAAAGCAGAAGTAGGGTCCTGTGAGAAGCCACTGCTTCATGCTGTCCTAGCAGCACAGAGATCTAGTGAGGGGTGCTGGGAAGGCTGGGTGCAGGGTGAGTGGGGCTGGAAGGTACAGTAGGAAGAGGGTGACTCAACACACATGTCTTCACGGCCCGTCACGTGGCAGGGACTGAGGAAGTGCACTCACTAGGACACGGTTGCAGGGAAGGTTAGCTCCCCACAGCACAAACAAGACAGAAGAGATGAACAGATCTGAGCAGATTCTTAGCTTTCTGTCTTTTCAGACCAAATCCAGGTCTCTGCCTCCAATGCTCTGGATTGGTGGAACTCCCAAATTTATGGAGTGTTAATTGCAAGATTCTTTTGTCACTTTTTAAATTTGTAATAATTTAAGGCAACATAAAAACAATCATGAAGTGTGTGTGCGGAGGGGGACTGAGGAGAGACTAATGGAAAATCATCAACTGTGATATCAACGATTCAAACTGCATCAGTAAATGAAAATACCAATGCTGAGAAGGGAGAGCTGTTTATTAGATGTGTTGGTGCCCTGAGTGATGACAGGCAGCTAATGAGAAACCCACGGCCGTGGTCATTGAGCCAGTGCACCCCGCTGACCTCATAACACAAGAGGTAGCGGGGGCCCTGAGACATTTTTTATTGGGAATCGTACCAAATGGTATCTGTGATTTGAATTTAAGAGCATGACAGAAAGACCATCATGAAAATGATGATTTGTCTCAGATACATTTCACAAAGAAACTCAAAGTCAAAGGGGCCTATTCAGACCTTAGGGTGTCTGGGGAAGGTGAAAAGGGAATAAAATGAATTGGATATCTCTGTGGAGAGGACTTTTCTATAATAGCACAATTTAGCAGCATTATGCTTAGGAAAATTAGCCAATGTCCAAACATTAGTATTAGAAAAACAATCAGGCAATGCAGCAGAAGCTGTTGTGGTATTTACAAAGATCTATAAATATCCCCAGAGCCATTAGTGCGACAGTATAGGTGATGCAGGTGGGTTATTCAGACGAAGAGACACATCTTCCAGACACGCAGAGTCGGCTCCACAGTATCTCATCAAGGGACAGCAGATGACATTGGAGATGTGGAACCTCAAGGTGCTGGAGAGGCAAGCAGAAGATGGAAGATAATTGCAGCTAATGGTCAAGGGGGTCAGACGGCACAGAGCGGACCAACAGGAGCGGGGAGGAGAGTAATGACAGGTCCGCGGTGGACGCTCCCAGGTCACCGCAGACGAGGCAAGGACATGGAACGGCACATGGCCCAGACTATGACGCGTGACAGACCAGTCCTGAGTTATTCAATCCTGGAGACAAACGTCCTGAAATGAGATTTATAATTATCAGAAAGCCTAATGACAAGCAAGTGTCAGGGCTCCAACTTCTTGGAAACAAGAATTATAAATATATATTAAAGCAAATCAGGAGAGAAGAGCCTGGTCATGTTACTTCAATAAACTGCACCCGACAGCAACCTTGTGTCAGGAGCGGGGTCCACAGGAGAGCTGAGGGCTTCCACACAGACGAGCCTCCCTTGTCATACTCTTCACAAGCACTTGCGTGCGTTCAGTACAGACTGCGGGTGTATTACGGCTGGGGAGAGCCTCCGTGCATGCTGGGTACTTAAACACATGTTTACCGACAGGGCGTTCCTCAGCAGAAAAGGCAAGGCCAAGGAAGAGTCCGTGCACATGGGCAGTCGGGGAGAAGCTCAAAGAGGTCTGGAGAGGCAGTGGGGAGTCGAACTGGAAGGCCTAGTCACTGCTGATGACTGTCTCTGTTCCAGTAAGAAAGAGGAGCTGGTAAGGGCCGCAGATGGACCCGGGGATTCACAATGAGCTTAGGAGGGAGCTGTACTCAGGTGAGCAGCAGACACTGGGAGGAGCCCTTTCCCCCAGAGGAAGATCAGAGTGGGAGGTTCCCCCAGTGTCCCACACAGAGGTGATCATGACAGTGCTTGGCGAGTCTCGGCCACTTCCCGTGGCGCCAGCGGCACACATGTGGCCCCAGCCAGTCCCTAGGACATCCTCACAAGTGGGCCCAGCTGTGTCCCTGCTACAGACGTGGCCTCTGTCTGAAGCACAGGGGAAGGGCCCTGCCTCTCAGCTCCCCTGTGCAAGGACAGTGCCTGGAGTTCTGAATCTCACCTTCTGTACAAGCGGCACTTGAGAGATTTTTTTTTTTTCTTTTTTCTGGAATCTCTGACACTGTAAATCCAAACCTGCACCTGAATTTCCTTCGGTGGAGAGTAGTACAGCCCGGGCTCGTCCTCACAGCCCCGGCTCTTTTCAGCCAGCACAGCAGCAGCTGGAGCAGCCTCTGAACTCTGGGAGGGAACCACCCTCGCGGGCTCGCAGGGCGTCCCTGGGCACCGGCTTCCACCGTGGGGGGAAAAGCCTCCAGGGCTCCTGCTCGGGTCTCCATCCCTTCACCCCGGTGGGTAACAGAACCTTGGAGCAGGGCACAGGGATGGCATGCTGGGCCAGACGCAGGTGAACTCTAACCGGGATGTCAGCGCTGCGGTGAAATGTTCTCTTACTCAGCGTTTGACCCCAGCCGTGCAGCTCAATGAATCCAACCCCTCTTCCCAACCCCATCTTACAAAGCGACTTTCTAATCTCTTGGGAGTCGGACTCCAGGGCTCACAGCCACCTTGCGAGCCTCAGCTGGGACAGTGGACCAGCTCGTTCCCCTCATGCCACCAATGTCCAGCCCGCCGCGCTGTCGTGGGGCCACTCCACTCATGTTGAGGGCACTTGGGCTACTTGAGGGGCCGCTTTCTCCCTGTGCTTCTTCACTGTCCAGGAAAGTTCACCCCCGGCTTGAGGTGCCCACAGGCAGGAAGCCATGATCGTCCCCCGAAACCTCGAAACCTGGAAACCGCGCTCCTTACCTGCTCTCGGGCCCAGCTGAGCTGAGCTCCAGAGATGCGTTTCCCTGATGCTTTCTTCTGCGTCTTAGGACAACCCCTTCACGTTTCACTCTCACTCCAGATGAAATCTCTAGTTTACAAACAATGGTATTTCTTGTTCTCTGCCCTCAGCCTTATTCCCAGGGAAAAGGACCCTATCATTTTTCACAGGACATGCTTTTCAACCTCGACCTGAAAGGAGTTTAAAGCACACATCTCAGGTGATGGTGTCGCTAATCTGCTGACTTATCTGTTGTGTAAATAGCCTTGCCAGCCTCCACCCAGTGAAACCCGAACACATTGAAAAACCAGTTCTACTGCATTTCTGAGTAGGTTGTTCTTATTTTTTAATTTGATTTTTCTCAGCAAATATTTGTGGGACGTCATGATCACTCTTGCCTGAGGAGTAGGGACCGTTTGTTTACCTAACACGTCCTACCTCTTTCCACATCCCACTACTTCTCCTTTCCCTGCCCTCTACCTCTCGGTCCCATTTCTATTTGTAAGTGACGTATCTCTCCTTTTTTCTTGTTATCTGTTTTTTATTTGTTCTTTGATTTATTTAACTTTGGGTTCTGATATAAGAGAAACTATATGATATCTCGATATCTCGGTTGGGTATCTGATTTATCATGATCTCAAGGTGCGTCCATTTTTCTGCTAATATCTCAGGATTATCTTTATGGTAGAGCAAAGCCCCATGGTATGTGTGTAAATGCTGCATCCTCTCTCTGTTTAGTCATCTACTGAGAGACACACAGGCCACTTCCAGGCTTTAGCTATCGTGAGTTGTGCTGCTATAACATGGGTGTGCGTGTCTGGAAATCAGTGTCACGCCAATGAAAGCCTGCCTAGGTAGGAAGCTAATGTTCCCATGAACATGAGTCTCAGTCCTCAGAGAACCAGCCACTTGAGTAGATGCAGCCAGAGCTTGACAAGGCCAGGGCTCTCCTTTTCTCCTCCTTGTCCCCCTCCCCATCTATGAAACAGATGCACAGAAAACAAAGGCAGGGCTAACAATGACCCAGGCCCACAGTGATGCTGCTGCCAAGACCTCCATTTCCAGGTCCTCTGTGGGGGGTGGTTACCACGCACCTCCAGATGAGCGTCTGACCAAGCACTGCACAGAAAGGCTGTGGTTGAGGTGTGTCCTCTTAGCCTCTGGGACTCACTGCAAGAGAAGCTTCGGGAAACCATGTCCACTGCACCTGAGGGCAGGAATGATGGACTCCTTGCACACTTATGGCACCCAAGCAATTTCTGTAATGCCGAGCAAAATATATGTACCAGAAACCTGGAAACCTGCATCCTTAGTTCCATTTCCCATCTCTGGGTGCACATGAGAATCATCTGGAAAGTGCTACAAATAAATTCCAGCTTCTCCAGAGGGATTGATTCCTCTGAGATGAGTCCTGAATAAGGTCACTGTTCAAATGCTTGTCTCATTACTCTCCTGTGTCTATAACACACAGAACACTCAGGCAACACACACATGCACACAATGTACACACATGTATGAATGTGCACACAACCCTGGGAGAAGTGAGGTACGCACTTAATTTCTTTCAGGCTGAGAATTTTCATTTGCAAAATGAGGGTTATAATTTCTGACCAGGTACTTAGGAAGATTAAATATGAAATATATACAAAGCACTTGGTGAAATATAACTCAATCTTTAAATTAAAAGCATTTTAAAACTACAATTACTCAAAATACAAGTTACAACATAATTTTTTGATTTAACTCCTATCTAATAATTCATTAATCTATTGCTATTTTCTTCTTTATCCCAACAAAATAGTAAGAACTTTGTCTCTTGCCCTGAAGTGTGTGTGTGTGTGTGTGTGTGTGTGGTGTGTGTTGGGGTGGGGGAGATGGGTGCATACAGAACAGAAGAATCTAGGAATTCAGAAGCCTAGTCCCCCGGCCACTTTGGAAAAGCTTCTCTCTTAGGGAGGAATTGGATTATGTTAGGACTTCTGAGAGCTTGGATTTGGAGCCCAATGCCTAGGTTCCAGGAGAGATGGATTTCCAGGAGAGTCCTGGAGAAGCTGTGCCCCTCTGTCCAGATGCAGGGGGAGCAGTGGCAGAAGCTCCTCCTACTCCTCCTCCAAGTGTCCTGAGCACAGGACACAGGCCAGGGAACTCAGCCTTAAGAATGGGGTCTCAGAGCTTGCCAGAGTGACCCCAGCTATGATTTGAGAATTCCATATTCTATTAGCTGGGAGGGATCTTGGATCAGGTACACCTGAGTCAGAGAAATACATAAATACGGCTTATTATACAACTATGATATGATAGAACAAAAATTCAGACCTAATACCTATTCACTGACCAAACAAGACCTGCAATGAAGCATGTAGCTGCTATTGAGGTTTCCAGGGCTATATTTCCTCATCTGCAAAATAGCGTAGGCATAATAATATGAATAATAATATATTTTTAAAATTTTCTCTGTTATGTAGGATAGATCTCAGATGAGATTATTTACAAAGTGTGATCAAATTGTACTGTGAATATTAAATTTTTAAAAATTAGTACAGTAAAAGATGCATGAAACCTCTTGCAAATCCCCTTTCTCTTCACATACACTCATCCCCTCATTCTCTCCCTCCCTGGTGCAGGTCCGAGTCTTCTTTCCTGAGGGTCTTTTGTTGCACTGTCTTAGTTCCTTCCATGCCTGAATCAAGTGAAAACATTTCCCTTTCATGGTCATTTTGACTTTGGGAAGAGCCAGAAGTTACCAGGTGCCAAATGTGGTGAGTAAAGAGGACAAGGACACAGCGTCATATTGTATAAGTTGGGTGAGGCTCAGCAGCAGCAGCCACCATATTTTTAAATTATTCTTTAGAAACACCCTCAGAAAAGAAAACATCAGAGCTGGTTCCGAAAGTGCCAAGAACAATGGGATAAGTATATCTGACACTAGGGGAAATTTTTTAAGGGGGTTTCATGGCAATGTGTATATTTACTTATTATTCTTCTAATAATTTGATTTTATAGGTATGTTATAGGAATACTTTCCTCATTGAGAATTTGTACTGTACATGCTAGATCTTGATGCTTATTTTTCTCCATTCCCTCTGCCCTTCCTTCAACACCCCAGGTAATGTGTATATTTAAATATCCCCCATTTGTGTTGATCACACCTCATACTGAAAGTGAAAATCCATATTGTCATCAGGAAGAGTTGAGGATCTGACACTAGCAGACACAAGCACAAGAGTTAGGCAGCAACTCTCAATTAGCCACAAGTCTGAAGAAAATTCTGAAGAGAAAATCTCAACAGCTAACACCTGAGCTGATTCCAAAGGAAACGGAGATCAAGCTGGTGGTTTCCAGACGCCGTGGGTGTCAGGAGCTGCAGCCTTGCATCAAAGGCCTCGTCCCACCTGCGGAGCTGGACTTGGAGCCCAAAGTGACCAGTAGACTACAAAGGAAAGCTCAATCTGTTCTCATAGTTTTGAGAAAAAATTCCATGGGTATCTACCAGTCCAAATCCCACACCCGGTCAAAACCTCCAAGTGCGCAAACTGAAGCCATTAATAATGTAGTGACTTATGTGGGATAGGAAATTGCTTCCATAACGAATAAATTGGTGTCCATAAATAACCCAAGAAGTTTTAGAATTAAGTATATTGATGACATAAATCAAACTCATAGTAGGAAGCCTTTGTGCTAAGTTTGGAAATAATGATCTGCATGTTTAGCATCTACAGTAATTATAATATTGATATCAAAAGTAATTGTAATATTTAAGAGGTTTTGACACCCTGAAGAACTCAAAGATTAGTCTTGGGATTGTGATTTTTAAAGTATAGTTGAATAACTGACAGAACTTATAATTATAAATCCGTGGCAGTATGATACTTTAAACCAATCCATTTCTAGATTAACTAGTGAGTTTGTCCATTTGTATTGTATTTTATTCTTTCTCTTGCCCCACAAGGGCTAGAAATTGTCAAACAGGAGTAGCCATGCCCTCTCCCTCTCTCTAGATAATCTCAGCCACTCTCAGCACCTTGGATCCCTTCTTTTCTAAGGTGTTAGACACAAAGGTGTTGGGAAATGTCACTCAGAACAATTTTCTGAGCATATGCAGCGGGACACAGACACTCAGAGAAGCGATGGCCCTGCTAACCCTCGGGCCGTTTGGGGCACCCTGACATGACATCCTCTCCAACCACTGACTGCGGACGGCTTCGGGACGCCATTTCCCAGACCCGGGCATTATCGTCTGAACACGATGAACTGGCTCCGATTTTTCCAGCCTCAATAAGGTATTAGGCTGTGATCATTGTCACAGTTGCAGACATTCCTCCTAAGGGCTGTGAAATCTTCCTGCGTGGGTAACAGAAAGAGCTCTCCTGACCCATTTCCCTGCTCCTTGCTGAAAGCACCTTGGAACCCTGCGGCCTACAATAAGGACTAGTCCAGCCACGATTGTGCTACAAAGTTGGTAAAAAAAACAAAAAACTCACACTCTCAGCATCCCGTGTACTGCGTTCAGTTCTGCAGCTCAATGAAAAATGTACTCCGTGTAGGACTGTGTGAAGTGCTTGACCCACGCAATAACCCTTTCGGAGTCTCTACAGGCATATCTTACGCTGCGTCGCTCATTTCTGCAAACAGCACAGAGCCAGGTCCTCTGAGCGGTCTCAGCTTCGACAGTGCAAATGGAGAGCAGCTCGCCTGGCAAGAGGAGTCTGAATCACTGGATGAAGCACTCAGAGCTCTGGAGAGAGGCACCGTGTAAAAGCAAAGGACTCCGAGGGTCGTATGGGCTAGGATTGTATTAGACATTAATCCCATGCAAATGGTGCTAAGAGCTTAAAGAACTGCAAAGGTCAATAGCAAATGCAGCGAAGATGTGGGGACTCTCTGCTCCCCTCTGCGCATCCCAGGCAAGGCCAGCAAGCTGAGGACTGAGCACGCTTTGCTGAAAGTCTCGCTCTCGCTCTTCACCATACCCCAGTATTTCAGCTGAGAAACAAAAAATCAGATTGGCAAATTTCTTTGAGTTGGCCCTCAGGGTTAGACTTGATTTCTAGAAGTGATTTTTTTTTTTTTTTAATGTGGTGACTCGGGTGGATGAAAAGCAGTCCTCGGTTTCTCGGTCAGACAAACTTCTTCTCCCCTGGAGGGATTTCGTCAGAGAACTTAGAAGCCCAGTGACATCTAGTGAGCAAAAGGGCGTCCCGGGAATGAACGCACCTGGTAGGTGAGTGGGTTAACCTGAAGCCGCGGTGGAGGCTGAAGACCAGGCCGTGCTCAGGAGGTTGCTGAACGTGTACTAAGTAGAGTTGTGCCTGTGTGCAGAGGGCCTGAGGAATGCATCCTTTCAGCCTCGCTGCCGCGTGTGTGCAGCTCCCTCAGCACGGGCTTTCCGACACGCACAGGACCAGGATGTAATCTGTACACTCTTCTCTCAGCAATAAGATTCTGTTCCAGGAACCCTGGGTTTCTCTAGCCACGGGGCTTCTCTCTCACCTTAAATTCTTCTGTCAAAGTTTTCTGCTTCGAGGTGCCCAGATGCACAGCTAGACATTTAAGAGCTCACAATAAAGGATATTTGAATCAAACTCTTCCACTCTCCTCTCTGTCTGTGTCCCCTGCGTGTGAAGGCGGAAGGTCAGAGGTCTCAAGCGTTCCCCGCCCCCAAGGTCAGAGCAGATCTCTGTTAGGTCTCAGCCTATGAAACATCTGGCTCCGCCACTGCTTCAAAATGAAATGCCATGGGAAAGACCCAGGAGAGGGTCCAAGGTAGTGTTCTGAGAACTTCCCACACCGATTTCCATAGTGGTTGTACTAACTCGTTCACATTCGCACCAACAATGTAGAAGGGCTTTTATTTTCACTTACACTAAAAAACTTTCTTAAAAAAAATCATGAGGTGCAATGTTCAATTGCTGGTTTGTCAAGAAAATATCTGGGAGCAGGAACAGCTCTGTAGAGAATATTCTAGAGCTGACTGGAAAAGAAACATCTACTCCCATCTCCAAAGCCACTGAAATGTTCCTGCTATCTACTGATGACAAATCAATAACACACATCAGCTTAGACAAACAAAAATACTAGGATTTCAAAATCATATGTGTATTGAATATGGCTTGTTATGAATTTAGTATATAGAAAATAAAGTGGTGAGAAGTATTTTAATAACCAGGAGAGCAGACTGTGCTATAAATGTGTAATATCATGAATCTGAGAAATGCACATGACTTGGGAGTTGTCAGGAGGACCAGACAGGGGTGTTAACAGGACAGTCCTGCAAGTCCCTTTCCAGATTTTCAGTCTATGCGTGACAGACTGCAGATGTGGCTCCCTGGCCTGCACTTTGATCAGGACGGGAGGCTTGAGGACGCTGAGCCCTGGACCACCCTCAGAAGAGGGTGAGGCTACTTAGTGAGGTCCTGGGAAAGGACACTGCAGCGCAGCAGTGTGACAGTCAACGTGTGTGAAGGAGAGAGTTTCACTGTGACAATCACTGGCCCAGGACCACCACTTGTCATGCTTAGAGCTTCCTGGAGAGAGCGCAGATCACTGCAAGAACCAGGGGGCGTAAGACCACTGAGGGAGGAAGGAAAGGCTGCGGAGCAAAGATCTTCAGCATTGGTGGTGGCACTGAGACCCACATTCTCATGCTCAGTCATACCTCTGATCATACCCACCCTCACAAGTGTTTCAGGATCAAATACTCTTATTTTCCCAGAAAAAGGTTCTATGACACATCTGAGGTCATGACAGAGGGTATTCACCATTATACACTTTTTGGGAAAAATAAAAAAATGGACACTAAGAGAGAAGATGAGAAAATAGTTTCTGTAATAATGGTACTTGGAATTGAACTCAACATCTTCATACTGCATTACACCCCCTGGCTTTTTTATTTATTTGTTTTTTATCTTGAGACAGAGTCTGTCTTTCATCAAGTTGCCCAGGTGAGTCTTGAACTTAAGATGCTCCTGCTTCACCCTCCCAAAGTGCAATGAATAATATTCAAAGTCATTGTACATTCCCATTCAATTTTTCAAGTGAATTCCATCAATATTCTAAGGCATTATTTCTATCTTAATAATGCCATTCCTGAAAATTAAATAAAAATTATATTCCCCAACTGAAAATTAAATAAAATAGTCTTATTCAGTTCTTTTTATTAGCTAATTGGTAATTAGAATTGGTAACAGAGGATTAAAAAGAACAATATAAGAAAAAGTGTGATTTACTCTATTACAGTAATGATTACCAAAGTAATTAAAAGGCCCTAACAAAAGGCTTTCAGGATCTGATCACTTCGAGCCAGGATAGAGAGAAACTCTAAAGCTTGGTATAACTCTATTCTAGAACCAATAGCTAGGAAAGAGCCCAGTGGACATATACGAAATTCTCCTCTTCAGTGGGAGTTAGCAAGTGTTTACTGTTATGTCCAACATTCAAGGCAGCTGGAGGGGAGGCATCAGCAGTGAAATGAGGGAAGCCAAAGAAGAAAGAAGCACATCAATAGACAAAACTACCATTAGCCCCAGAATATAACCTTCTAGAGACAAGATAAAAACAAAAATCAAGTGGCAAAGTCCTCACTGGGCATCCAGTACAAATAACAACACAATTATAATCCAACTCCTGTGAGCTCAATTTACAATTTGTGAGTTAAAATCCAGGAACTAGAAGAGGAGCAAAGCATGTGGTTTTACAGTACTGCTTATAAGGCATTACTGAAAGTCATATTTATACAGAGTCTGGGACACAAGCAAAAAGGGGGAAGAAAACAGAAGAGAAATTAATCAGACCAGCCAGGTCTGAAAGCAGATAAATTGATCAGATGAAATATGATCAAAGAACATCACAGATGATAGGTCAAATTTCACTGTTTATACAACTATGCTGGAAAACTGGTTCAAAAGTAAGTGTTCCTATTTACCCAGCATGTGAAAGGACCCTATACAAAGAAAGCCCTGACGGGGCTGTTGATAACTGAAGTTGTCTGCCAAAGAAAAGACTTCACAAACCATGTTACAGGACGACCTGACTCAGGAACAATATTTGCAACATCTAAAATTGTGGAAAGTGTACGTGAAACTCTTGCAACCCAACAGCAAAGAGACAGAGATGGTACAATGGAAACTTAGGCAAAAGACAGGAACCAATCGTTCAGAAAGGAAGTTAACAGCTGAGTAAAAATTAGAAGTAGAATGAGACTAAATGTTGACAAGGGACCACTCAGGAACATGTATCACTGGTACAAGACACTGCTGCAGCCTCTATGCCAAGTTCAAGGTGATATGTAGTATGCTCAGCTGCTGAAATAAAAATATAAAATGAATTAAAAGTGTGATAAAGATCCCATCCTGAATCCATGTCTCAGAGCAATCCTTGCACTGAGAGCAACACACACTCTGTGTCCAGGGACATATAGGCAGATGAAAAGACCCTCTTGTCCCACAGTTACGTAAGAGGAACACAGTGTGACAGACATATCCTCTTTCGAGAGAGGCAAAGGTGAACCACACAGAACAAAAGAAATAGATCTTATAGTAAAGCGTCTTGGAAGGAAATAGCAATAAACAGAATTATTCCACAATAGTATTACTGGTGTGTGATGAAAATCATGCATGACCATCAGGCATGTCCCCTCCAAGCATGTGCAAGAGCACATAGCATGTGGACACGCAAATGTCAATGTAGAATGAGCAGAAACAAAGCAAAACACAGTACAAGTCATGTGAGACCCAAAACCTCAGGAGTTCCGAGAGTTAAAGATTATGGATCCCTCAAGATTCTGCACTCAAGATTCAAATAGAAAACAAACACACCAATGAAATAGGTGAAACTTCAGAAAGAAGTGAAGTGTTTAGATTTACAAGAGACCTTAGCTATAAAATCGCCTGCAACACCCTTCAGTATTTTTGTGTTTTAGTCCAACTCCTCTCACACAAACTTAAGGCAATGAATGAGTCTCAGAACACTTTAGACATGAGTCACAACACGGGGCTCCCTCATTCTGTGAGCCCCACAGAACTTACGCTTATAGAATATCTATCACCGGTGAAGGTAGGAACAAAAACTGGCTGGAGACGGAGACTAGCACTTCTGTGTGACAACATCCAGAGTAGGAGCCACCAGCGAAGTGTTCAGGACCCACACGAGGACTTCCATGCCTCAGTCACACAACTTCCACAGTGACTTCATTCCCCTTGATCTTCGGTTTCTCCAAAGTCTGGAACTCAAGTGCATACTCCAGACCCTACCCTGAGTCCCATTAGATGCCTGTGGCCAAAGCCCAGACAATCAAAGACACTCCTATCAGGCAGAAGGATATCTTAGCAGCAAACAGATCACATCCCAGCAACCAACAGGAAAGGCCAGGCCTCTCTGAAGATAAGAATAATTATTTACAAGTCAAACTTGGAGCATCACATGGAGAACCTATGTTTCCTGAGGCCTCATCAGCAAAATTCTGATCTACCAGGTTCATAGGTCTCTGAATGAGTTTATAAATGGAAACACTCAACCTCCGAAGTGAAATGACATGGTGATACCCAATGATCAGTCAGGAAGCACTGAAAGATCCAGAGATAGATCTTGGGGTCTCAGCTTTACTGTGTGGGGTCCCATGTGATTCCCCAGCCCTTTCTGAAAGATGATAGAGGCTGAGCAGACCTCTCAGAACCCTACTCACATGGTGAGTTTGAAAACAAACCACACATCCAGGCAAAAGCGCTGTGAATTCTTTATGCCCTTGTAATTCAGAGTGTGCCGAAGGAGGTCTGAAAGTGTTTTAGAAAAGCCAAGGAGTCATAACCCTGTCCTAAGTAGTAACCCAGTTATTGGTTGCACCAGCAAATTTTATCCTCCCCTACCAATCTCCACTACCAATTTAACTTGCCCAGTGTCACACATTAGGAGGTGTTGTGGGGTCGTTGCTTCTTGGCATGAAAGGAAGGGAAAATTTTTCTTTTAGTCTATTTTTTAAACAATTTATTCTTCAGTGTCATCTCTGCTTCGGTTGTACAGGAATCTTATCGCATACATTATGTTCACTGCAGAAAGGTCACAACCCCTGCAAAACCGGAAAATCATTTATCTTTCTTTCCACTGTCAGTTAAAGTGTCTCATAGTAGTATTTAGTGGAATTGAAATATAAGAATCTATTCCCTACTGTAGGAATTTTGTATTATGAAGACTTATTGGATGAAATGGAAGTCATAATACTCACAACTGATTATTAATTGCTGAAATTTCTGTGATTGCTGATATGTAATTATTAACTTGGTACATCTGATGTAGAAATAATTGTTATAACAAAGTAGGTTAGAACAATTTCAGTTACACCAACTGATGAAGAATTGTTCAGTTAGCAAGAGTGAACTCTATTTTAGTCTTGCTGGGTTAAATCCCTGCCCTTGTTCCCCAAGTTGGTGATGCTCTGGGCTTATCCACAGTCTCTAGTCCCTAGTTTGAGTGGAAGTCCAAATCTTACACCATGACAGGTCCTGAGCAGGTCCTTTGGCTATCTGTCCCCTCTGGTCATCACAAGCAAACCTTACTGTCACTGAAGCAAGATCCCCGGGCCAGTCCCTTGGGGTCACACTGGCTTCTGAGGCTTTGACTAAGGTGTAGTGTTTGAGTCACTTTTTTGTGTGCTGAGAATTGAACTCAGAGCCTTCTTACTGGGCTATGCCACTTCCTATTTTTATTGTTTATTTTGAGTCTGGGGCTGAAACGATCCTCCTGCCTCACCTCTTAGTGCTAGGAAAACACCCCTGCCTGAGCCACCATGGCTAGAAAGTCACTCTCTTGAAATTCATTGTCTCCAAGTCTCCACCCCCACATCCTACAAAGCTGAACACACAGTGGCCAAGACGGCCACCCTTCCAGTCCTGCGGGTGCGCCATCTCTGTTGGCTTTGGTTTCTCCCAGACAAAGTCAACATCTCCTTCTCTTCCTGTCCGAAGCAAACCAAGCGCATTCTCTCTGCAATGGGTTCTGAAGAATAGAGCAGGCGGGGGTGGCTTCCATGGTGGGCTCCCTCTAGCAATACTAGAGAGGCGTCCACACTGGAAGTGAGACAGAGTAATTCATTAAGTTATCCTGCTGCACGTAGTCCTACAAAAAGGCAGTTTGTCCAATTCTTTGATGTTTAAAGAGTGGAAGAATTTGGGGAGATAACAAGGTCACAAGTCTTCATAAGTGATACCTCCTCTCTTCGCCTTTGACTCCACCTAGAAGGTTACAACATTCTCTTTTTTGTCTGCCAGAAACAAATTTAAGATCTGACACTATGGCCATTTACTTTAATGTATCTAATGTTCAGGTTGAGGAAAACACCTGTGTGTTTCCACTGTCAGTTAAAGTGTCTCATAGTAGTATTTAGTGGAATTGAAATATAAGAATCTATTCCCTACTGTAGGAATTTTGTTGAGTTCACTCACGGTAGCAGTAAACCACATACAAATTATTAGGTACAATTGTTTGCTTTCTGATGGACAGGCAGAATGACAGATGGAGAGTCTAATGTGTCCTCACTCAGTGCCAGGAAATGGCCAGTCCCACCTCTAATCAGTAACAGAACTGAATGGTGGCCGTGGAGAGAGTGGTCTCCAGAGCCTTCAGTGCCTCGTCCTTCACAGTGACCTCCTGAGAAAGACACTTGCTTTACAGCATGTCTGCTGGGGCGAGAGGGGAATTGTTTTAAAATGTACATTCCCTGATTCTACCCAGGAGTTCTGATTTTTATAGACAGAAGTAGATCAGAAATCTGCATTTGATTAGTGTCTCAGGTGACTGGAGGGGGGGTGGGGGCTAAGGACTGAACCCAGGCCTTTGCACTGATCTGCATCCCAGCCCTTGGAAAACTTGTTTTTATGTTGAGACAGGCAACTTAGTGAGTTGCCCAGGCTGGACCCAAACTTGCAGCCTTCATGTCTCAGCTTTCCGGGATACCTGGATCACAGGCATGGGCCAAACACTTGGCTTCAGGTGAAATTGAATCAAAAATCTAGATGTGATTGCAATTATTTATGTGTGTGCATGAGCGTGCATATTTGGCCAATGGCTATTTCCTTCTTGATAAATAAATATTCCTTATCTCTCTAGGACATTAAAAGGAATAAGTGAATTTAAATAATAAACTACAAATACTTATTTAAAATATTTGAACATTCCTGTTTGTAAGCCTAGGGGTGTCTTTGTCCCCTTTTTAAGAATAAATTGACTTCCTACCTACACTTCAGCAAAAAAAAACAGAAATCATTCTTTCCAAATAAAATTTGTCAGAAATAATGGTCCACTCCTTCTCCAATCTAGTTCAAATTTAAATGCTTGAACAAAAAAAAAAAAGCCAAACTAAGAATAAACCCTGTGGGAAGAGAAGTATTTCCTAACAATGTGCAGAGAGGCACTCCCCTGGGGGGATGGGGTGAAGTGCTCAGACACCCTATTCACATCTCCTCCCCCCGTTGGAAGGCACTTGAGGGGCTGCTACACTTTTTCTTCATGGATACAATTTCAGAGATAATGCTCAAGAATGTTGGGGCAATGTGTCACCAGAAAGGGTCCTTATCAGTCTCTTAGATTATGTGGAGCATGTATTCACCCACAAAAAGGAAAAGGAATCAAAACCTCAACCTTAAAAAACTCAGACTCAACCCTCAAGCAAGTTTCTGTGTATTCATGATGCATTAGAAAACTTTAATTAAGTAAATATGACGAACTGTGATTCAGCCAGTGGTCTTGGCTTGTCCCACTTGTAGCCAAAGCTGACTACTCACGCTTTCACACATGTCCTGGGCATTTGCAGCTCTTGGTCCTGAAAACACAAGCCTAGACTATTAGGCTTCTAGTCCAGTCCAGGTCTCCAAGAAGCCAGTCTTTCCAATCAGAAGGTCTGGACCTCGGGAACTGACAGCCAAGTGAAAGTATCTTTCTGAGATGTGATCAAAAAGACAGTGAATGCTGCTGAGCAGTGACACCCAAGGGAAGGAAGTTCATAAAACGTGACGGTGTCTCCATCCATTTAATTCACCATGTCTGGCACCATGCTATGTCTGGTTCTTCCCAAGAGTCAAAATGACCATGAAAAGGAAATGTTTTAAATCAATTTAGGACACTGGGTCAGCCAGAAAAGCACACCTGAAGACACTCAGGAAAGAGAACTTCAGAGCTGCGTGTGGCAGGAAGTGGCCAGAACGATGGGATGAGGGTGCTCAAAGCCAGGGGCAGGTTATTCTGGGAGAGATTCGTGGCTATGTGCCTTTCACTCTGAAATTTTTTTTAATTTAAATACACTAGTTTTTTATTAGACCACACAGATGAGTACAGGTCACTCAATGTCTAGATATGATACCTGGAAACCTTGTGAGGAGCCCTGAGTCCATTCCAGAACAACGCCTGCCCAAGTCCTTTCTGGGCCTCTTGATTTTCTCAGTAGCACAAGTGTGGACAGGAAAGAGAAAGTTGGAGATCCATGACTTTCTGCTACAGGCTGGGTCAGGGTCCTTTGTCTCCTCTACTCTCCAGAGTGATTCCTCGTATCTACCTGACACTCAAGGCCACCATGCTTCAACAAGAGACCTGAACCCTCAGATCCCTGGAGTTGAGACCTTCCCTGGTAACTCAGTACTACTGGGGCTCTCATGGGTATTTTGGAGAACCTGTGCCCGCTATGTCTTGTTCAAAGAGTTCTCCCGCACCTTCACAGTCCTCAGCAAGGCTCAGCCATCTCCTGTATTTTCCACTCAGGAAACCAGGAACCTTTATACCCATACCTTCAGGCACAGAGTATCTCAGTTCCATGGGTTAAACTGTGAATCCCACATCAGATGCTTTGAACTCCAATCTCTTGGTAGTTGTGAGTCTAAATTTGTTTAGAACTAGGATCTTTGCATGAGGTCAAATTAAGATGAATGTTGAGGTGGATCATAATCTAAAACACTGTTGTCTTTCTAAGGAGAAAAAAGTCCATGTGACAACAGAAGCAGAGTGAGGTGCAGATGTGACCAAGAGATGCCAGGATTCGAGGGCCACAGGTGAGGTCACCAGGGGTTCTCTCTGGAACACAAGCTGCAGCCATCTGACAGCTTGATCCTGGGCTGCTGAGCTGGGAGGGTAACTCTTCTATTTCACTCAGTGTGTAGCACTTCTCAAGGCAGCCACAGACCTTTAGTGGTAGCAGTTTGATTAATAAACCGAACATGCTAATCCCTTTAAGACTTTAGTTTTATAGTCTAAGTTGGCAGCCGAGAAACAGCATAGATTTCTTTCTGAATCTTCCCCATAGTAAGCCACAGTGTTCCATAAATAATTGCCACTATCCGTACTGTGATGAACTTCTGCATGTGGCTGTGTTCAGTACCTTGGCTCATGAACCTGATATGCTCTATGATTCTAGGGAAGAAGGTCATGGTCATGGTCATCACCAAGTGCAGAGCTCTCCAACAGAAGTAAATTTTTGCCAGATGCTTCTGAGAACCGAACTGGTTTTAAACAGAACTGTCCATGAACCAAGGGATTACTGTATTCCCACATTGTGGACTGGAAGAGTATAACCAGGACTGAAGGTGAGATAACACCATGTTGGCTTATATCTTTTGTAGCTCTCACATGTGTCTTCCCAGCTACCCCAACCAACCTTCTTCCAAGGAACAAATATATATATAGAATTCCAGAACATTCTGGAATCAGTTTGGTAAAGCACACAAAATTTCCACCTTGAATCTGGATCTCTTTTTTTACTCCCTAAACTGAGGATAATGTATAAAACTACATATTGAATTTTGTTACCTGTAAATATATTTATAGAACCCAGTATTCCTCAGTATCTTACTAAGTATGAGGAAGACTTAAGAAAAAATATCCATAAAATTTCTCCAATTTAGATTGCAAGTGAGACTGACAAATCTGAGAGAGTTGGATCCAACACAGGCAGCGCGTACCTGAGGACTGGCTGAGTGATTTTGGCTGGAATACTTGAGTCTAGAGGACAGAACTAAGCATGCTGGAGGAGGGGAGTGGGAAGAAAAGCAAGACAAAAGGGTTGATCTCACAGGAGTGCACCCTGGGATCTAATGAAGAGAAAATCAGGAGTTGGGAGAGGCCATCAACAGCAAGACTGAAAACAAAGGAATCGGGGAGATTTGAGGTCTGGAGGAAGCAGGAAGTCCTATCTGCAGGCAGCTCCCGTAGGGAGAGGTCCACAACACAGTGCTCGGCAGTCCCTGGTGGAGACCCCCAATCACTTTGTCTTTGAAATGTGGTTTGGTAAATGAGGCCTACTGGACTAGCAGACAGTGATTCAGGAACTGAACTCCCACCTCCTCTCTCTACGCCCTGCCCTCTCCTGGAAGGGGCCTGACTCGCCTGCTCCCCACCTCCCCACCAC
>PVIR01003674.1:0-86190 GCA_004026965.1 Petromus typicus | reverse complement strand
ACTTTTAAAATCAGGAACTAACTTGACTCTTTTCTGATCTCCTTGTTTAAAACAGATGATTCCACTGTTTGGTTTTGCAGCCATCTAATTTCTCCTCCACAACATGTGTTTGTTTACTTGTCCTTTGTCTCTGAGGGCCTGAGACAAGTTTTATGGGAAGGTAGAACCTCATTTGCTTGACTCTCTAGCATCTTACACAGAAACTGCTCTTCGGCAGTATGCAACACAAACTGCTGAATGAACTACTTGTATATTACATGAATTGTATGTGCACAGAACATAAGCTCTACTTCTGTCACCAGTTGTCATCAGCACCTACTCTACAGCTTTGTATGGGACCAGAGAGTACAACAATATACTCGCTGAGGGACCTTGGACAATTTACTTAACCTCTCTATTCTGCAGTCTCTTATGCATAAAGAGGAAATCACGGTCCTCATCTTCTGCTGTTACTGGAAAGATAAAAGAGTTTGTCTGTACAGTGTGCTTGGAGCAGTACCCAGCCCTCTACTACACCACATAAATTCTTGTTTTCACAATTGTCACTCATGGCTCAGTGCTGAAGAATTGGGTACTTTGGAAGCTGCAAGACAGAATGAGAGGCAAATGCATTTTTCCACAAAGATCACATTCAAGTTCAAATAAATGGTTCAACAAATATATTCTCAAACTTTATTTTACTCATTTGGAAATATTTTTTGTTGTTTCACATCCAGGTTCAAAATATAATAGGCCCAAAGAAAAATATCCTATGAAGGCAGAAAATTAATTTCATGTTTTCATAGAAAAGAATATTAGAGCAATCAGGGTCTTCTCAGAATGTGTGATTGAGATGTGTTATCATTGTTTCTTTTTCCCTTACACCTTGAATCCATTTGGCCCAACAGAAAATTAACCCTAATCATCTTCAATTTAGTACATTTTTAAGCATTATATCACTATCTTAAAATTTCCACCCTCAGGGGATTGATATAATCACAAATTATTCTTCTCTGTTTTAGGGCTATTATCCTACCAAACAACACAGCTCTAATTTTAAAATACATGTGAGTAGAAAAATCTATTTAATAAAAGAAAATTAACTTCAAAAGCAAGTTTTTGAGGAAAGCAACTAGTCCATAACGTGAGCTTCATCTATATTAAGGATAGAACTGAATTCATCACATATTTTTTCAGCCAAGAAAGACTTGTCAATATACTCAAGTTCATGGCAAGCTGGAATAATTCAACCAAATAACAGAAAAAGAACCTTTGAGCCTAGTGTTACTACAAAATTTTAAATGAGAATGAGACTATCAATAATGGTTTCAGAACAGTAAAGAAGATTAGACTGAATTGTACTACATCAACGAGTATTTCAGCAGTCAAGTTTTTACTGTGGGCTTACATTTTATTTATATATACTTAAAATGGATTTCCTTCTCATGTTTTACAACTTAAAATAAGAGTACAAGTCACAGTAGTGACTGTTTGCTAATGAGTGATGGCACCAAATAATTTATTTTCTTCTCTTTTATTTGAAATGACAATCATGTATATTAATGATACAAATACAGAAAGTGCCTTGGAAAGCTAAAAATACCCTCATGTAAATTTAAGGGAAAGGACATATCAGAGGAGTTGGCACACCCAAGATGGTTTTAGCCATAAAAGGTAAATTGGCGAAAGGAGGGCTGGGGAGTTAGCACAGTGGTCCCTGCACCTGTCTTGCAAGCACAAGGACCAGGGTTCGATCCCTGGTAACCACATACCAATACTGGGTGGGGACACTCACGCCCAGCAGCAACCAGTACCACATACCACAGTGCCGGGCGTGGTGGCTCACACCTGTAATCCCAGCACTCAGGAGGCAGAGACAGGAGGATTGCTCTGATGTGAGTTTGAGGCTGAGCTCAGGGCCATCCTGAACCACAAAGCAAGACCCTGTCTCAAAAAAACCCTAAAAAAAAAAAATTGGCTAAAGGAAATGAAACCACTTTACTAGAAAAACTGGTAATGCATATTTATTCCTGTAGTTTAGTTCCAAAATAGTTATTTAATTTACCTTGGACTCAAGGACAGTGCACATTAACTGAAAGAGAAAATAGTGGAGGAAAAATTGTATAATTAGATGTAAATTAGTAAGATGTTCCTCTGATAGAGGGACTTGACAACTTTTCTTTGCAGAAAACTTTTAAAAATTATCTCTATTTTTAAAACAGTAGTAACTGAGTCAACATTTGTACCATCATGACAAAAAGTGATGAAAACACTGAAATCTGATTTGTTGTTTGTGTGGTAAGCAGAAGCCAGAACAGCCCCTTTAGGGGATCTCAGTGATGACTGACAAGCTCTGGGCTATTGAACTGGGTAGGCCCAACATAAAGTACCTGCTAGGACAGGAGGACTGACAGTGGTGCTCCCCATCATGCCTGGATACAGGGATCTGAACTGGAAGGGTTAATAATCAACATTTTTATTCTGGCCTGCTGCCTCATAATATCTCTCACAAAGCCCATAGAGGATCTTCCTTACATCAAAATCTTCCAATGTCTTCTCATTACAGGTATTCCAATCCAAACCCCTAGCCGTAAGGAACTCCCAGGTCTGACTCCTGCCTCCTCTTCCTCCTGCTCTGTGACCTCTTCCCTTACTTGCTTCATTGACAATAGTGGACAATAGCGTGAACACATAGATCTCTCTCTCATCTCCAGCATTTACACTTAGTGATTCCTCTGCTGGTGTCCCATCCCTCACATAGCCCCATAGCTGATTTCTTTGCTCAGATATCCTTTCAATGGGATGTTGTTCTCATCAATGCCTCTCCGCTAACATTTGTCTCCAAAGTATTTGATTCATACCACTAATTACATAAAACTTTATCAGGAATGCATCTTAAAGTGAACTGTAGAATGAAGTGGTTATCTAATCTATTTCCTTTTATTGTAGATAGCTTCATGTAGTCCTTTTAAGAGAAAGAAAAAGGAAGTTCTAGAAGATCTCAGATATTTCATGGAGATCACCCATCAGTTGCACTTAACTGTGAAAGCCCCGGAGATGTGTGGTGGGTCTATCAAGGTAGATCTGTCAAGGAAAGAACACTGGTTTCATGTTGAATCCCATGTACCTGAGAGTAAGAGGCTAGAATCCAGTGTTAGTAAGAATCCCGAGGTCATAACCAGGTGCAGCGTTAATGTCCTGAAATACCTTCCTTGGTGCAGGTGGGAAGAGGTTTGTGGCCACATTTTGACCAACCTTTGACTGAGTTCTGTGTCTGTTGTCAGCTTACTTGTTGGCAGCTCTTTCTCATGGACATCTTTGTCAGCTCATCAAGAAGTCAGTGAAGCTGTGAAAATCCAACTAAATAGCTACTTTGGTAAAAGGATTATTTTGGGGGTTAGGGCACATACAGGTAAAAAGGACACACAGAAATATTTGATGGATATGTGGATATTCTACATATTTCTCACTTTCAGGAGCAGAGAAACAAGATAATGACATATAAGAAAATGGCATGAATTCAAAGTGGGATTTGCTTGTTTTCCATACACTTAAGAAAAAACAGATTTTTATGCAACTATAACAGTATGATGTGGACAAGGGCACCTGACTTTCAGCCATTAATAAGGCATTACTTTTAAATTTTATTTCTCTAACTCTGCAATGGAATAATTAAGTAAAGGTAGATCTAGAAAAATTAAAGATTGGGACTAAAAAAGGAAAACGTGAAAGGATGAAGAAAAAAGGTCACTATATAATAAAAATTCCCCAATCATCCAAACTTCTCTCCACTGTTAAGAAAGGTCAACTGATAGCCTTTGGCTCCTGATGTGTAACTATATCCTATTCCTCTTTTGATGTTCTCACTAAGAGGGATTTAACTGCCTTTTCCTTGGTTCACTAGATGACCACTTCAAAGAGACTCTAAAAAGGCAATATTTGCCCAAACAACTCCCATCTTAGTAAATTCAAACGAAGTCTAAAAAGCAATTCATCCTAAATTTCACACATTATTGCTTTTGGCCCCTGTCAGTGACCTTAGTCTACAATATTGATTACTACTCTGCCTCCCAGTGTGAGGCCTTCAGTTGATTAATCAGCTTTCAGACTAGGGAGTTTTTAGTCTGATACCAAAAATGGCTTGGTGTCCATACTTAGCCCTCAAGAAACCAAACAATGTAAAGAAGTTGCCATAGCTTTACCATGTATAGCCCATTTTTCCCTCCCGAAAGGTCAGGAAAGACTGTTGAATATTTGGTCTAGAGTGTTCCTGAAGACTAACCAAAATGAACATAGGTACTTTGTTTAGAAACAAACCCAAACATTTCATTAAATCAACAAATATCTTACTACTAACATGCAAATAAGATTTGTGAGGTTCCTGGCAAGGGTAACATACAAATCCATCAGAGTTTCCATAGTTTTGTTAACATTTTATAGATAAATGGACAAAGGACAAATAAGAGTAAATGTTCAGTATCATAAGTAATAAAATAAAAATACAGCCTTCCCTCAGCAAATCCAAGGGGCTAAAACATTGAAGACATGCAGCACTGACTATAGAGTAGAGCAGCAGTAGACAGAAGAACCTCATTACATCTGCGTGAGCTCTACACTTCATGTGCTGGGACTCAGCAAGTTCCCCTTATACTTTTGTTGAATAAATAAATGAGTACATGACCCTGCATGGTAGTATACTAAATAAAATCCAAAGGGACAATAGGACAATTTGATTGATATCAAAAAGGTATAAGTATACTTTTGATAACATATTACTTCTAAGAATCTACCATAAAAATATTTTCACCTCTAGGAATCTACCATCAAGATATTTTTAAATCAAATAGCCAGTACAAAAATGTTGGTAATATAATTAGAGCCCCAAAAATCATAAATATGCCATATCCAAAATGAAGGAAATATTAGTAAATGGATGATTCATCTTCTGTATGAAATAGTTTACAAAAATTAAAACTAGATGCATGAAAATATATGATAATGCGTATAACATTTTGAGTTAAAACTTATCAAGTACAGATATTTTTTAAGTACTAAGAAGACTGAACAAAATTTTAGATTTTAATAGTAATTTTCTATGGGTAATGATGACAGATTTTCTTTTTTCTCTTCTTTTAAAAGTTTTCCTTGGCCATGCAATGCTTTTGAGGCAACAAAAACAGAAACAACAAAATGTTAAATTCTGTGCTAGCAAAACAGAAACAGACCTCTCTAAGGAAAGTTACCCTATCATGTACCAGAGGAATATCAACAGAATGTGTATCTTGCATTGGAACTACTCTTGCCTTTTCTTTTACATTTTATTGTCTGAATGTGTTAGAGATAGATGTCTACATGTGAAGTCAATAAGACATCTTGCTAACTAGTAAGTATTTTAAAATGTGTTAAGTCTCAATTCAGGTCTATGTGCTACCCCATTTGCCATTTTTTCTTGCTATTAAAATGATGAAGAGACTTGTCAGTATTTTTAGCCTACTAAAATTTTCCCACGTGAAAGTAATGTCTATCGCCTCAGCACACAGTATGACTAACCTTAATGAAGGTCTAAATATGACTCTCTTGGACTTCTTAAAGTTGTTTTTGGATAGCCCTTAAGATAATAATTATTCAGAGTAAATTATTTAATATATCTAAGTGCTATGTAATTATAAACTGTTATTCAAATGTTAATTTTAAATGTATGCTATTTCTAACTTCATATTTATTTTGGATAATATATTTTCCTCACAATCTGTGAGCTGCTTCATTTCTATTATTTTCCTTATGTTATATAGATGCCTTCTATAGATTACATAGATTTTAAAGTGTATATTGTATACCACTTTTTGCCCTACATACATAATTTAAAACATGAATAAATTCAAAAGATTCCGTGAAGTGAATAGCAAAACCTCAATGTGACAATAAGGGATATTCATTTGTCACCACTCACTGTTGCTTTTAATGTCTAATATATTAATAAAAATCTAAATTTTAAAAAGGCAGACAACAGGTACCAAAAATACCAGCATTGAAATGGGTGTGAAGAAAATGGGATACTTATACATTGCTGCCAGCAAGATAAAGTGGTGCAGCAGCTCCTGAAAAGATGTCATTTTCTGGAAAAGTTAAAAACAGAATGATAGCAGGACCTGGCAATTCTACTGTGTATATCCAAGAGAAGGGAAAACATAAAACAAAACCACACAAAAGTTCATACACAAATGTTCATATCAACATTTCCATAACACCTAAAAGGTGGAAGCAACCCAAATACCCATCGAATTATGAACAATAAATAAAACACGCTGTCTTCATATGATTATCATTATCAGGCAATGAATAGGATAAATCTTGAAAACATTCTGAGAAGAGGCCAGTTACAAAAGACTGAACATTGAAGTACTTCATTTATTTCAAATGACGAGAATAGGCAAATCTACCAAAACAGGAGTTAGATCAGTGATCTCCTAGGACCAGAGGAGACAGGGGGAAGACAAGAGTGAGAACTAACAAAAATGGGTTTTTCCGGGGAGGAGAGAAGTGATCATGATGAAAGTTGCCCAAGTCTGTGAATATACTGAGAACCAATAATGTTTAACTGGTTTAACACCAGGTCTAACTGTGTGGCATGTATATTAAATCTTCATAAAGCTGTTTAAAACAAACAGCTATGTTTTTCTATGATTGGTAGCATTATATTCTAGGATAATTCTTGGAGGAAAACTGTAGCACTAACAAAATATTTATTCCTAGTTGTATTTCTATAGATTTATCTGAAAAAAAAAATAACTCAAAGAAAACAAAGTCATAGGAATACAGATAGTAGCCACAGCATTTTCTATTAGTTTCATGCTGGAAATATTTTAAATTTCCAATAATTGATTTACTACTGTGATTCATCTACATGATAAAACATTATCATCCATTACAATTAAAAGTTACAATTAGGGCCAAGGATTTAGCTCAGTGGTTCCGGTGCCTGTCTTGCAAGTGCAAGGGCCCAGGTTCGAGCCCCAGTAACCACATACAACAATACTGGGCGTGGAGATTCACACTCATTAGCAATCAGTACCACATACCACAGCGCTGGGCATGGTGGCTCACGCCTGTAGTCCCAGCACTCAGGAGGCAGGGGCAGGAGGATTGCTGTGTTTGAGGATGAGCTCAGGGGCAGCCTGAACTACAAAGTGAGACCCTGTCTCAAAAAAAAAAAAAAAGTTACAATTAATAACATTATATACAATTGTAAAGTTTGAAATAATCTTAGGAGTTGAGAATACAATATAAAATAGATTGAGCTTAGTCATGTAAAAGCATCTATCTCTAAGAAATAGCTGAGGCAGTCAGATTATGATAGAATTTTGTTGCTGGGTTTTTTTGTTTTATTTTGTTTTCTATTGTTCTTCTTTTTGTGTACGTGGTACTGGGGATTGAGTCCAGGGTCTTCACCCTGAGCTATATCCCTAGATCTTTAAGAAAATTTTGTATTGATGCAAAGTCTCACTTAGTTGCCAAATAGCCCAAGTTGGGCTCAAACTTGAGATCCTCCTGTTTCAGTCTCCCACAGTACAAGGATTACAGACCTGAACTATTATGCTTTTGTATGGTCACTTTCTGATATAATTATTTGAATTAAGAGAAATATTACAGTGGGCCGGGGATTTAGCTCAGTGGTTCCAGCATCTACCTGGCAAGTATGAGGCTTGGAGTTCAATCCCCAGTGCCACATAGTGATATGCTGGGAGGAGTGGTTCACACCTGTAATTCCAGCACTCAGGAGGTAGAGGCAGGAGGATTTCTGTGAGTTTGAGGCTAGCCTGGGCTACATAGTGAGTTCAGGGCCAGCCAGAACTACAAAGTGAGACCCTGTCTCAAAAAAACAAAACAAAACAAAAAACTATTAGAAGTATTACTGTATCATTAAAACAGAAGTAAGCACAGTGATTTGGGAAATTAGAACATTCCCTAAAGGCACCTCATGACAGAGCACTGGATACACAGCGCAAAGAATTTCAGACTCCAGTGTGTAATTTAAACCTGCATAAAACATTCCAATGATATTAGAAGAAAGAAGGCGGTTACAATATTCAGCTCATTTGGTGAGTGGCATCTCTTCTACTCATACTTCTAACATTTTTCATCATGTCTAAGGTTGTGATCATTTCTGCATAGTCAAGAGAAGTTTAGGATCAGGGTCCTGTTCTCCAGGAGCTCACACTTCAATGTTAAGGAATAGTATCCAAAAGTTAACACGAGGACGATGGCTCGCTGGAAAGGGATGAGTGCAGATAGGAAGAAGGGAAGGATGTTCAGAGAAGACTAATACACGTCTTGAGTCCTAGAGCCACTGGGTTTACATTACCAGAAAGGCATAGCTGTGAGCTTACACCACCTCTGGCACTGCGGTATACAGAGAGACCAAGAGAGCTTTAAATAATAGTGTGTCCTCTCTATTTTCTTCCCAATGGGCCCAGTGTGAAGGGCACAACACACAAATGCAGGTAAGGCACAAAAGAAGTGGAGCCTATCCCAAGGCACTGACACCCCCAGACATGCTGCTCCAGGTGTCTGCACTTATTGGTATAATCTGCATCTGTTGGCAAAGCTTGACTTGTGGGGCTGTGGCATCATCTGTTAAGGGATCATTCACTTTCACACACACACATGTCCCAAGGTCAACAGGTTCCTTGAGTTGAATTCCAACAACTTTACTGCAAGAATTAAGCCATATGGTCGGGGAGTTAGCTCAGGGGTTCTGGCGCCTGTCTTGCAAGTGCAAGGACCTGGGTTCAATCCCCGGTAACCACATACCATACTGGGTGTGGAGACTCACTCCAACAGCAACCAGTACCACATACCACAGTGCTGGGCATTGTGGCTCACACCTGTAATTCCAGAACTTGGGAGGCAGAGGCAGGAGGATTGCTGTGATGTGAGTTGGAGGCTCAGCTGAGGGCCAGCCTGAACCACAAAGCGAGACCCTGTCTCAAAAAACCTTTTAAAAAAAACGAATTAAGCCATATGGGCATGCCTATATATTTGTGATTAGATCCCCTATTACAAACTAAAATATCTATAGTTGAGAATTCAGCCTCTTTTATCTTCCATTAACAGTCAATAAAAATGAGTGAAACTGTGAAGCTGGTGGAATCTGTTTTAAGTGTTCTCCCCAAGTCCTCTTTTCAAAGACCTCACTTAACTATTTATTATTAAGGCAGACCTTGTTCATATTGAAAAGGCAGATCCATGATCCTGTATGTAACATAGCTGTGAACATACGGTGCTGTATCCACAATTGTGAAGCTGCCTTATTCCAATGACAGTTTGCTTCTCCATGAAGCATAATTTTGCTTCTTTCCCTTCAGTCAACTCCTGGATTCACAGAAAATACAAAAATCACCAGGTGACTTAGGAACCTTTCTCCATAGCCCAGTTCAGACTGCAAGTTAAATAGTAACTTATGGTTAAAGTGTCTCACCTAACACTCCTGTAATTGCTGTTCTCCTTCTTGAGAGAGACTCCTTGGGAAGTAATACCAGCCATAAAATGGACAGATAGACTCATTACTTCAGACATTACATACTAGATTCTTAGGGCTCCATCTCAGAGTCAGCTGCATGATCAGATGAATTCCCTATACTCTGACTCCTTCCACCTCCATGTAGCTTAGTTCCCTGATGTTCCACCATACATCAAACAGAGTCTTCTGGAACAACAAAATCCTGACTGCAAATGATTTCTACTGTCCCTTTAATTATTCTTATTATGTTTTTACTCAAAAGTGTGGGAGAACAGATAAACAGCCACCAGCTTGCTCCTCAACTCAGGAATTTCTCTAGCATTAGCTCCCTGAGGTCCATGTCCAGCTCCCCCCTTGGCAGCATTCCACAGCCCCCCAAGCTGGATTCAGACCTAGTGTCTTTTCTATGTCAAATCTCAGGCTGGTTTCCCCCCACACTTGCTCTGGAAGGAAGGTCCTACAGGGAATTCCTGTTGATGCTTTTCCTCCCTCTCCATGTGTTGCATGCACAGATAAAACACACTCCATTACTGCCCAGCCCAGGCCCACAGGGTCCTCCTCCAGTTTGTCCATGGGAGAACCATTAAGCAGCCTAGGACTTTACAAAAAGCACCTTCGAAGCATACATCCAGGACATGACAGAAAAAAGAAAGAATTGGTATTTCCTGAATCTTTAGACCTCAATGTGCAGGAATCAGAATTTTCTTTTAAAATGCCCATGAAATATTCCAGGAAATTATCAGAAATGAGTTGAATGTGCAATGTGTGGTTGCTGAATTCCCAGAGAATGTGTCTCCACCACATCTGTTCCTTCTCAGGAATGTGTCATTGTAGGTTCGTCTACTGGTATCTTCCAGCTGCTTGTCTGTGTACACCACCTGAGCACCACACAAACGTGAGTCCTTCTCCACCTCCTGACAGAAGCACTTAGGATTTGCTTCCCCTGCTGTAACAATGTGCCTTTATTGGAGAGAGCCAGTAGGTAAATACAGAGTAATGTGGTGGCTGCGTCTCACCTAAACCTCAAAGCCTGCATGTCTCATCACCTGACTAAAGGCACAACTTACATGCCTATGAGCACTATAATTAAGAGAGTGAAAATGATCTTATGTTAGCTGGTAAGACTGTTTGCCTTTGGAAGTGTGTTTTTTCCCTATTTTTCATATCTATGTTTGGAAAGTTGCAAGCATCTCCCCACCTACCATGCAGCCCGCTGCTGAGCAGTGCAGAGGCCTGAGTACTGAGTACACCTCAGGAGGCAAACTGTTCTCACTGTGCATCTTCAACAGAACATGTTAGCAGTGTATCAACGTTACAAGCAATGTTTGCTCAGCAAAATTCACCTGCCTGCTCCATCAAAACATTGAGAAAATACCTACTGTGTGTGCCAGACATTGATTTATGTGACACAAAGATAGGTATAGCTTTCTGAGTGCAAGGAGTCCAGCCTCACATGAGGAAAGCAAATAACTACATACATTCCTAAGTTCCTTGGGAGTGAGTGACGAGTCCAAGGGAACAGAGACCAGGGCTGTTTAAGGGGACGGTGCAAAGGTGGGGGACAGGGATGGGACTTATCTCTTGGGAAATAAAAATGGATATTCGATTAGTAAGTAAAAATTAACTGGGCAGGAACAGGTACACAGAAGACTATGGGTTCAGAAGATGGCACGTTTCATAGACTGAAAAGCGACTGCTTGCTGAAGAGGCAGGCATGGCTCGTGTTCCTAGGGCCCTTGTCTACAGCCTTGATAAGGAGACTGGATTTCATCCTCATGTCACGAAAACAGGCCAACCAGAGAGAAACTTGAAGTCTTGCCAGCCTCCCTCGCACCCACCCCCCATCTCTGTCACCCCCGCCTTTGGAATGCAGGTGGTTCTCCCACAGCCAGCGCCACAGCACACCCAGCACCTGAGACACAGCGGTGCATAGCACCTGCAGTGGCTCATAGTCTGGAGCTCCTTATCTCTCTCCTCTGGACCTGCGCTTCTTCCTTATTCTTCTGCTTTTCCTCTTCCTAAATCTACTCTCAGCTCCCAAGTTGCTATTCTCAGCCACTCAATAATTCTCTTTCTATGTTACTGCTGAAGTCTTAACTCCTTATAGTCAAATGACTTTACCAACCTTATACTTTCAGGTGACAACATTCTCCAACCCTTGAACTTCTAGCAGAAAACCGTTTGAATCCTTACCCATTTGACCAACCTCTCTCACATACATGACTGCAATAACAACAGCAACAACATTTCTCAGGCAGCTCTGGGCCTTGTTTTAGAGATGGTTTTCTTGGAGTGTATGAGCACTGCAATCTCTCACATTAAAGAATAGACAGGAAAACTACAGATCCAGACATAACAAAGAGGGGTGGACATGGTGGCATGTGCTTATACTACTAGCCACTATCACGGCTGAGTCAGAATGAGAACAAGCTTGAGGCCAGTCTGGACAACTTAGCAAGGTCTTGCCTCAGACTAAAATAAAAAGAAAGAAAAAGGGCTGGGCAGAGCATTCAGTGGTGGAGTTCAATCCCCAGTACAGGAAAAAGAAGGGAGGGTTCCCACATTTTCTTTATGTACCCAGTATTTGATTAGTACTATGATTTTCTTAGCCTTAATATGGTTTCTAGAATTCTGATTTGATAGAAGAAAAATATGGAGAAAGAGTAACTTCTTCATTGGAATTGTAAAGTATGGAAACCATAAGGTATAAGGTATAAGCCAGGAAGCCTAATGGTTTATTTTCTTTAACATCTGCATAGAAAATCTCATTAAGTACACTGGGCTTCAACTACTTTTTGCTTTTCTCAAGGACAAAAGCTGGAAAATACTCCACATGTGTCGCGAAGGACTGAATTACTTCTGCTCATTATTAAGTTCCCTATTCAAACCTCTCCCAACAAATCTGCATAGAATAAAGCAAGTGCCAACAGATACTCAAACTGAAGTTCAAACATGGCTATAAATTGCAAAGACAAATAATACAGGATATTATTTTTTCCTCAAAGAAATTTCACAAAGAGGGAAAAAATAATGGCCTTGGATTCAGAAAAATTATCCATCTGACATTGGCAGGTTCTTCATCTATTCAATAGAAAAAACAGAGATCTCTCAAAAGTTTCATGAGGAATAAAAAAGATATCCTTATAGCATTTTATAGAGCACTCTATAAATGGCTGTTATTATTATTACCACCAGTCCTTTTTATTAGCCCAACGAATTAAGTACAGCACTAAAGTCAATGACCCAAATTTAACACAAACTATGGATGATTTGAGACTAAAGTTAATCTCAGATCCAAGTATATCACTTACGTATTGTACTTAAGTTTAAGAACAGTGGAGGAGAAAGTAAAAGATCTTGTGTTTGTTCCATGGGTAAAAGCTACAAGTATTTACTAGTAGAGTCTCTTGATAATTTATGTAGGAAAAAACGTCTTAACATTGGGTGTTAATGAAAATAGCACACATCCATCAGCTCTCAAAAGTCTCCAGCCCCTATTCAAAAAATGACAGAAAGAATTCCAGGTGTCACTGCTGGAAGCTATATGCCCTCAGAAACTAGCAATAACAACAAAAGCGCTTATAATTTCCTGCCCCAGAGCAGACAATGCAGAGATCCTGCGTCTGCTTACAAGTTATTTAAAATCTGGAAAGTATGGAAACCATAAACTACATTTTGATTAGTAGCATTATGAAAAATTAGTAGCATCATGAAATTTACAAGGCCTCACTTATATCTCGGAGTATCCATGTTGATTAAGTTTGCTTTCAACAACTTCTCTCCCAAACAAATGATTTAACCTAAATAATGGCTATTGGAAAAAAACTCAAGTGTGGATTCAACTAAATGTCTGTTCCTTATACCTCAATAAACTTGTATGTACTTCAGAGATTAAAAAACAAAATTGAAAAAGAAATTTAAAATAAGGTAGGGCTGGGAATGTAGCTCAGTGGTGCCGCCACCTGTATGGCGAGTGCAAAGTCCTGATTTTGATCCCTAGTTCTGGAAAATAATAAAAATAAATAAAATAAGACATATTTTCCAGTGATTCCAAAGTGCAAATATTAATTTCTGGTATGTTCTTCACCCACATCTACTAAAGATAGTAGTCATCATCTAGCAAACAGCATGGTTGTACTCTCTTCATGAGAGAGAAAGGACACAATGATTAGTATTTCCTTTAAGGAAGAACCACTAATGCAAACAATGGCCATAAACATACTCAGAGCTAAAGAGAATATTAGGAATAAAATGCATATTTACCCTGAATTCAAAGGCCTGTTCTTCATCTATTCTGAGTTATCGGTGATGGTGTGGTAGTGGGGACAAGAGTTACAGCCTCCCTTATGTTTTTTCTGGAAACAAAATCTTTTTTTCCCCCTATATCAAAATAAGTATATGTTGTGAAACTGCACAGATTTTTTCTGAAAGAGATTTCACTTTTTTATAAGATGAATCACATAAACTGAATAAATGTAAATATATGTGCATGTATCTCTAAGGTGTGCTAAAATACCACAAAATGTAGTTGGTATTCTTGAGGTTATTTAACATACTTCCTAATACCCTCTATGGGAAACTTTAGCTTCTTCTGTTTTAATTAGTAGGCCCATTAACCAATTATAGCTTAAGGAATTTTCTCATTTGTCTTATTAATAAATTTCCTCAGAGTTTAACATCTATTCCATTGGGAAACATTGAAAAATGATTGATTCCTTTTCCAAACACAGAAATTCTCAAGGGCATACTAAGAAGTCTATTTAAAATATTATAGCTAGAAAAACAGAGATCACAGTTTCAAATAAGCACTCACAAATAGAAATAGGAAAATAAAACAAGTTCATCACTTAAGATAAAAATTAATGTATTTTGCATAATTTATTCATCCTAGGTAATTTCTCTAATTTGAATATAAACTTTTTTGATAAAATAAAAATTGTTTGATAGCAATGAGACAGTTTTATAGGAAAGAAGAAATCAAGAAATCTCTCATAATTTAATAATGTCCATATGAATTATAAAATACACGAACACTATTTAAGCAATGGTCACACTGGATACCAAATGTTTTCACATACTTTGACAAAATAAACTGGAATAAACATTTGATGTTGATACAGCATTTTATTACATCAACCTGTCTTGAAAGAATGGTACCTTCATATTTCTAAAACAAAAATAGTCACATTTATACTCCAAAGTCCTCATGGTAAAAATAACGTTACCATAGAAAGATTATTTGCACTTTCATTTACAAACACTAATCATTATTAGTTTTGTTTAACATCATCCAAGGAAAGTATTCAGATGATATGATTTTCAAAATTTGAGATAAGCAGCCCTGAAGGGAAGGCAGCGAAGGACGTCTAAGTCAACTTGGTCCCTGGGCCAACCAGGCACCTCCAACTGATTCTTTCATATTTCTACCTATGAAAACAAGCAAAGAAGATTCCCATGCTGATAAATTAAAAAGATTTGTCTTCATTTAAAGTAAGAATCCTTCTTCCCTCATTTGCAGCCAAGATCAGGGCTGTTTTCATGCTTACCTTCCTCTGGGACTACTGACCTCCTGTGCCAGCACTTCCAAACCTTGGGAGCAGAAATGGGCTGTCCATATCTCGGATTATAGTGGTAGCAAGAAGCCATGGTACCAAAGGGTGGGGAGCCTGCAGTGAACATGATGGATTTTCAGGGCAGCCTGCGGAGATGGAAGGTGTAGAGGATGTGCCTCTCCCGCTCCATCACAGGAGCAACTGGTACAGAGCTACCGGGAGACGCTGCCAACCACCAATGAGTCAACCTTCCGCGTGCACGGGAGGTCAGACAGGTTTCACCACTTTGTGGTCCTATGAAAGTTACAGCTCTTTATTTACAAAAAAAAAAAAAAGAGAGAAAGAAAAAATAACCAACAATACCTTGAAAGACCTTCTTCCTTTTTTATTTTCTTCCTGTTTGGGAGGGATAGAAGAGATCACTTTGCTTCAAAAAAAGTACCCTCACTTAAAAACAGAACTTCTAAGTTTTTTGACTTCCACTTTTATGGAATTATCTCTCAAAACTAAATTATCCTCTCCTAAAAACTAATTTTTCCACTATGTGTGTCTTCTCAGTGCATTAGGAACTTTTTTTTATTTTCAGACTTTGAAAGCCATCCTCCTACCCCATTCTCATAGTAGGAACTCCATCGCTACATTCAGCCTGGGATGAAAACCTGAACTACGAAAAACTACTGCATACTGTAATTACCATAATGAGTCTCTGTGTTGATGTTGTGTCTTTTATCTAAAGTGCTCAAAGCATTTTGCACACATGATCTTATTAAGCTGCAGAACACCCCACTCAGGAATGCAATGGTAAGGATTATTATTATCAATTCTAACAGGTGGGGAAACTGAGAGATTAGCAATTAAATGACTCAATTTAAGGTCACAGGGCTAACTGAAGGCATAGTTTGACTGAGGACTCTGACCCCTAATTTTAAGGACATCGACCAACTGACCAAGAAAGAGGGATGAGAAATGTCCTTCAGTTCTCAGAAATAACCTTTACTTTTACTCTTAAGCCTTTAAAGAATATAAAAGAGAGGCAAATAAGAACATTTAGTTTGCAAATGAAGGCACACCTGTGCTACGCAAACCAGTGGCTTCAGTGTCCTCCTAAACCTTTCCTAAGGGCCCCAGTTACCTTCTCTGCTGCCAAACAGAGTGTTCTCACTCCAAACAGAGTGTTCTTTCCCCCACTCCAGGAGGAAAGAGGATTTCAAAGTTGCTCATCCTGTACCGGTCCACAGGGGAGCACTCCACCAGCATAAAATCACACAAAGCAAAAGTGGAAACACACTCATGTCACAATATAAGCATGCTGTTCTGCATTTCCCCTGGCTGCCTGCTCATTTTCCAGTATTTCTGATCATTACTCTTTGTAAGTTCATACATAGCTACACCTTTCTTTTAAAAAACTATATATACATTTCATGGCTATATGTACAAGAATTCATCAATATTTTACCTCTTCACATTTTACTAGGCACATGAGTATTTCTTTTTCTCTTCCATGAACATCAGTGAACATCCTGTTTAACTTTTGAAGTATTTATTTTAAAGCTATTTCTCAGTTTTACATGATCGCTTAGAACTCTCGCTTCTGAAAATATCCCTGTGGCTCTACTTCGAGGAGTTCATAGCAGTGCAAACTTATAATATCAGATGGACTATCACATCCTCTCTTTTCACTCATTTCACATTAAAGGTTTGGCTTTATGCATAAAATGCTGCACTGTCCTTATCTGTATGATGCAGAAGTGTGAAATGGAGAACCTTCCACATGGGGCAGATGGACGGATGACCAGATGATGCCGTAGGAATAGTACACACAATCACACAACCATGAGTTACTATCCACTTTCTCCAAATGCTCACTTAGACAACAACAACAGCAAAAAAAAATTAAATGTTTGTCTTTCAGCAACAGACAGAATAGTGTGACTCATGTTTTAGAACAAAAAGTATCTTTGCAAATCAGACCTCGACATGCGTCAATCCTGAATTTGAGTATCATGATGACTGATGACTTTGTACATCTCTTTCCTCAGGCCACTTAAGGATTTGAGAGTCATGTTCAGCCCAACAATTTGCAACCAGGATGTCTTCTCTCTCATTTATAGTGGGATTTGCTGTGGTAGCACATTTATTTCTCACATAATATAAATGTAGAAATTCAGTGTGCATTACCTCACTTCCCAATTGTTACTGACATGCAAGTATTAGTCTTCTACCTTGAGAATTTAAAAAGTAAAAAGAAGCCATAGACTTAAAGCTTAGTAGCCTACCACTTAACTTTGTCTGCATTATTGCTTTTCCTATGAATTAATTAATTTAGTTACTAAATATATACTTAAATAATGTGAATAAGACACAATCCATGCTTTCAAGGAACTGGCAGTACAGGCAGGACAACAAACCAAGAAACAGGAAAATAAAGAATAACTCTGTCAAGGACAGCAGAGGGCTCTTAGGAATCTCATAATTAGTCAAACAGTGAAACAAAGTCTGCCTTGCCAAAAAAATGCAGGCCAGGTTCTTAGTCAGCTGAAGCCTAAAAGTTTTGAAAACTCTGACCTGCAAGAAGCCTTACTCTTGTTATATTCCAATTCCATTTCCTTCTTTCTTAAACTATTATTGTGCTCTCTAAGCACAAGTAACCATGTAACTGTGCTTTGCAAGATGAAAGAACTTCTACAAATCTAGTTATTTATTAATAACTTTTTCCCTTTATGGAAGGCGGTTAAGAATAATGGCTTTTATGATATTATTATTGGTGGTGGTTAGAAAAAATTAAGTTCACTATTTAAGTACTTAGCCCAGAATAAATTTCAGGCAAACCATCTAGAAGCACTGAGTCTATAAAATATACCAGCATGAAGAGCCAGGCCAGTATCCTGACATCACCTTCCAAACAGTCCCGCTGGATATTGCTGTAACACTTAACATCCAGAGGCTTCTGATGACATGTACAATGTGAAAAAGAAACCTTGGTGTCTGTCAAAGCTATGCTGGTCTAATCCACTCCTAGTTTGTGTATTCACAGAGCTAGAATTAAGGGTTTTGTTCTTATTGTTGCATTATCTTGATTCATAATCTGGAAGGAGAAATACCCTCTTGTGCAGTCAATGTTGTTACTAAAAGAGTGTTCCAATTGTTCCAGCAAGAAACTTGGCAAGTCACTTTCCATAGCACTCAGTACAGTATTTGGAAAACATGCCCTTCCCTGCATCTATTACGGTGAACAGGATGTGAATTCCAGTGATCAATACTGGACCATACGATCATCTCTAAAAGAAAAACAAGCTGATACAGGAACACCCATTTTAAGACTTTTTTTTTTTTAGGTTTTTGAGACAGGGTCTCGCTTTGTGGTTCAGGCTGGCCCTGAGCTCAGCCTCCAACTCACATCACAGCAATCCTCCTGCCTCTGCCTCCTGAGTGCTGGGATTACAGGCGTGAGCCACCACGCCCGGCACTGTGGTATGTGGTACTGGTTGCTGCTGGGTGTGGGTCTCCACGCCCAGTATGGTATGTGGTTACCGGGGAATCGAACCTGGGCTCTAGCACTTGCAAGACAGGTGCCGGAACCACTGAGCTAACTCCCCGGCCCCCAGTTTAAGACTTTAATAGAGGTGAAAGCTGCCAGGCTGTCTTGAACACTGACAAGAGAGAGCATTGGGAAGTAGAGTGGGGCTTTTATGGGGACTTAGGTGTTGGGAGAGCATTGTGGCAGATCAGATTTGGCTCACCCTAGGTGGCAGGTGAGGGAGCTTTCTGAGAGGCTGCCCTTTGACAAGAGGAATCTTAGGAGGTTGCTTTCACTTTCAGAAACTGACCCAGAAAGTGTGAATGGAGAAGAGGTGAAATCCACCAATCAAACTCAAGATACAACAGCTCTCTTTAGTCTCCTCATGCTCTTTGCAAGGGATCACTCTAATAGTAGATGAGACAAAACAGCATTCTTTTTTTTTTTTTAAGGTTTTTTTGAGACAGGGTCTCGCTTTTGTGGTTCAGGCTGGCCCTGAGCTCAGCCTCAAACTCACATCACAATCCTCCTGCCTCTGCCTCCCGAATGCTGGGATTACAGGCGTGAGCCACCACACCCGGCACTGTGGTATGTGGTACTGGTTGCTACTGGGTGTGGGTCTCCACACCCAGTATTGTTATGTGGTTACCGGGGAATCGAACCCGGGCCCTTGCGCTTGCAAGACAGGCGCTGGAACCACTGAGCTAACTCCCCGGCCCAAAACAGCATTCTTAATATTAATTTTTCTAAATATTAATAACTTCTATTTTCTCTGTTAAAAGCCTTTCTCTGCAGTAAGTCACTAAATTGGCATCTACATAGAATGATCTACATATTACATCATAATACTACCACTAACCTCAGAATGCAATTGTGAAAACCAGATGGGACAACACAGATGAAAGGACTTGATAACACAACATTTGAAAGCAAATGATAACACAACATTTGAAAGCAAATGATAACACAACATGCAGTGTAAGTGTGCGGCTTTTGTACCTGTGGCTGCCACAGCAGGTGCCCCAGCTGCTGACAACAAGAGTCCTCCTGTTGACACACCTCATTAGAGACATGGTGTGTTATTATGCATTGTCTACAGAGATATGGAGACTTCTAGATTTCCGGGTAGGGAGAGCAGGACAGAAAAAGCACCACTGTGAGGGAGACAGGGCCCTTGTGGATGGGCAGCAGTTCAACAGGAAAGAAGGGCATCACTGACAGGGAGTTCAGTGTGCAGAGTAAATGAGGAGCACTGAGGCCCAGAGTTTCTGCAAAGAAGCAACATATGAGCTAAAAGCTAAAAGGAAGGTGTGTGCAAATAGCTGGTACTAGTAATATCTAAAATTTTTCAACTCATTGAGGAAGTTCTATATATTCAGAAGTTCTCAAAACTTCCACTTATTCTGGAGTGGAGCAGAAAAAACATGGGAAAAAGCAGAAAACGATCTAAAAACAGCGAGTTGCATATCATGGCCACATGCCCAGTATGGAATGAACTCAGCACACAGAAGCCAGCAAAAGAGCAATACAGTCTGCAGCAGGTGGGAGCAGAAAGCAGAGAAAGGGAGGAGCCGCCAACTTGCAGGGCCCTGAATCCTGAACTCTTCTGGATGTGCCTGCCCATGAGACCTCTGGCTCTGAAACCTTGGCAAGGAAAACTGATCCCACAAATTACAGTGGCCATGTCACTGCAAGGTGGGACAATGCCGTGCTGAGTAAAGCCAAGGTGGTTCCTGACAAAGAAAGAACTGTGACTGGCTGGATGTGTACAGCATTTATAAAATTTCGTCATGGTGGCACGTGGGAGGAGTTAGGGAAAACTGCACGATGCATGTGCAAGTAGATATGTTTCACTTCCACTGTTTTCCAGGTATGGAATTAGGAGCTGGGTGGGGAGTAATGAGCAAGACAGGGGCATGTTGACAAGAGGCCTGGGGAGACTGCACATGATATGCTCCGCCTGAGTGAGAGCAGGTCATGCCAGACTTGTTTTCCTTCAAGAAAGCAGCCTAAAAAAGAATTCAATAGTTGGCTTGATCACCTCTATCCAACCAAAAATATTCTTCCTCATTAATTTTCAGTAGAAGATTTACTCAAATAAGTAATGCCACATCCCTCCAGGTTCAATGTATATCCTAACATCCTCTAACAAACTGGATTCTAACTAAGTATGCAATCACTTCCCAGTCTTTTGGCTCAGACCAAGTGGAATATCTGTTCTTATCAGTTTAATATCTGATATATCCTCTATCCGACAGCTTAGTCTGCAGAGACCACTCATTTAACCACAGTCTGGAGATGGCCCAGAACAATGGAGAAGTTGAGTTAGTCAGTAAATCCAGATCTAACTGAAAATAAATCTCTAAAAACAGGTCACTATTACTAACTAAATATTAATAACTTCATGTATATCTATCTTCAGAAGTGAATATTTGTATATACCGGTTAACCTCTTAAAATAGTAACCAAATCACCAAATGTCCTAATGCTATCCAGTCAATATAAAAGGTAAAATACAAATATTTAAAAATCAAGCCCAGCTCCATTCTAACTAAAGGTCTTGCACGGGTCTTCCCCTCTGGATGCAGGCTGAGCTGAATCTTGGAGATTCAGGTTTCTGGCACATTTTACTGTCATAATGGTTATAAGAACACCAAAGCCAAATCCACTCAGAGTATCGGCAGAGAATTAGAGATGACATGTCACCATAAAGAACACCACCAGTAGAAGGAAAGGTAATCAGGATGAGACTGTGGCTGTATTTCTGGGAATCTCATACCTGTGCTTACTCTACAGGAGGATATGAAGAGAGAAGAAATGATGAGAGCTGAACAAGAAAATGAAAGAAAAGTGAAGGAAAAGGAAAGAAAAGGAAGAAAACAAAAAAAGAGAAAAGAGGGAAAGAGAGAGAGAGAGAACGAACATGACTATCACGGCACAATGCCCAGACCTGGGAGCAGATTAGGAGACAGAAAGGGCAACAAGGTTGGAAGGAAAGCCAAGAATAAGCCAGAAGAAAGAAAAGGAGCAAGAATGAAGAGATGCAAGATAAAGAAGCAAATCAGTAACTTGCTCTGGAAATAAAAGATCTAAATAAATAAATAAAAGTCATAACTTTGGACATCCTCAGAGAGGAGCCTTGAGAAGCTGGCCAGGTGAAATTCTGGTCATGGCTCTAGGCGGAGGCAAGAGCAGCAAAAAAGACTGATTCTGGTTGCTGAACCTTAGAGTGTGCCAGTCATTCACCAGCTCTTCCTCTGAGCTCCAGTCACCTGCCACTTGTTCCTCAACAAAAACACTTCCCACTTCCTAAACGGAGAATTTGTATTCATACAACACTGCAAGGTCCACTTGTAAAATCCCTCGTGGAAGCTGTCACAGTCATCAAATGAGGATGAGACATCATGATGTTTTATGTAAAGACATGTCTTCAAGCTCAATTAACATAACTCTTGGTGGAAACAGCAATTAGACAACACTACCATGTGATTACCGGCTAGAATTTGGAGACAAGAATAGAAATAACTCCCTGAAACCTACAAACGATAGGTTGTGAATTAATGTTTTAAATATGAATAATTTACTGTCTCATGTTTTCCAAGGGAGGTGAACTACCAAACTTAGCTGAGCTGAAATAAATAGGGGGATGGAACACCAGTGTGCATGAATAGCCATGGTGACATGACTGAAACTTTTAGGGCTTTGTCAGCACCTGCACCCTCCCACATCAGGAAACTGAAACACTTATTTCCAACATGCCTTTCAACTGACAGGGAAACTTGGCATTTTCTGATGTCTAATTCCACAGCAAGCACTGTGCCAGACACCTCCATGTGTATGACCTCAGTTAGTCTCACACTGTTTACTAAGGGAAGTGTTCTTATCCCTCTTCCAGAAGTGAGGAGTCGAAAGCTGGAAGTAGTTCAGGTCATACAGCTGGTAACTTGCAGAGTCAGGACATCCTACTGTTGCCACAAATCTCATCAGAAAGAAGTGGCTTATTATCCAGAAGGTAGAATGTTGGAATCTATCTATCATCTTCTTATTCATCTATGATCGTGTCAAACACTTCCCAGCAAAAATATATATGAAACACTCTTCTGGCATAAATTGTGTCCCCTCAAATTCTTATGTTGCATCCCTAGCCCGCTCAGATTATGACTGTACCTGCAGACAGCTTGAAAGAGGTAATTAAATTACAGAGAAGTTGTTAGAGTTGGCCCAGATCCAGTCTCCCTGGTGTCTGTATAAGAAAGGAGACTGGAACACACAAAGGGACAAACAAGTGAAGAGGAAGGGAGAAGGCAGTGTCTATAAACCCAGAAGAGGGGTCTAAGAGGAAATTAACCTACTGGCACCTTGACCTTGGAGAATTGTGAGGAAATTCATTCCCATTGTCAAGCTGCCTTACTTGTGGCATTTTGTCATTGCAGCTCTGGTAAACTAATGTGGGTTCCTACAGGGCACCATGCCCAGTGCTCACTGTTTGGATGTCAAGGTAAATAGTTCCTAGTCTCAAGACTCCATGGTCTCATTGGAGCCAGTCAAAGGCCAGTGGGTGATTTGAATGCAGAGTTAAGCTCTGCACTAGGTAACTGTAGAGGGCCATGGGGCACATGGGAGGACCAGGACTGCGTGCCTGATTTTGGTATGTATATGACAGGCGGTATCTGGAGCAGCTTTAAGAGAAGTGACATCTAATCCATGATCTAAAGACATTTGTTCCATACTCTGAAGAGCCTCCAGCTTGCATTGATCATGTATCTTTCTGTTTTTGATGAAAGTTCCCCCAAAATCCAGAAAACTTTTCTCTTTGGCAGTCATTAAAGATTGCTCTGTTGTCATTTCATTTTTATTTTTATTTTTATTTATTTTTTAGTTTTTTGAGACAAGGTCTTGCTTTGTAATTCATAGCTCAGGCTGGTCCCGAACTCAGCCTCGAATTCAGCAATCTTTCTGCCTCTGTCTCCTGAATGCTAGGATTAAGGCATGAGTCACCACACCCAGCATTGTGTATATGGTTACCAGGAACTGAACCCAGGCCCTTGTGCTTGGAAAGCAGGAGCCAGAACCACTGAGGTAAATTCCTGGCTGACATTTCATTTTTATGTGTCTTTCTTACTCTATTTATGACAGGAAAGAGAAACTCATCATGTTCAGAAGCCTACATACAAGACAAAACACGGCACTACCTATGGATACAGGGGTGAACACACCTCAGACTCTATAAACATATCAACATGTTTCAAATACTCAGGAACCAGTTTCATGAAACTACTTGGAAATGTCGACAAAGATTTATATAAGGCCCTGTGTACTGCATAGCTGTTTATGATAACAAAGATCAACACAACCTAAGAGCACAACAGGAAGGCTTCAGAATTATGATTTCAAACACTGGAGTCTGTGCAAACATTAAAACTAGTGGAACCAATTTTGATGTCAAAAAAATGCTATGACTATGATAAGAAGCAATTTTGATAATAAAAGCATCCACTTATTTACTCAGGGTTTTTTGGTTTTGTTTTTTTGAAACAGAGTTTTGCTACACAGTTCAGGCTGGCCCTGAACTCACTGTAGACTTCTAGCTAGTCTTAAACTTGCACAATTCTCCTGCCTCAGCATCCAGAGTACAGAGATTATAGGCTCTTACTGCTTAAGTCTCCCAAGTGCTGGGACTACAGGCATGAACTACCACAACCAACTTTAATATAAGTATTTTAAAGCCCAAGTTATTAAGTGATAAATTCAGACTTGTAGAGTATGGAATAATTTTATACATTCGTTTTAAAAATTATTTTTGAGACTGCAATATGTATATAATACCACTCTACAGAGCCAATTATCTATTCTATCATATATGAAGATATAATTTTTTTTTAAAAACTGTCGTGAAAAAATCTAGATGTGAGGTTCTATTTTGTTTTTGTTGTTGTTGTCTGTGTATTTTGTCAGAACCAAGGGTTGAACTAAGACCTTCACATTGACCAATGAGACTACATTCCTAGTCCATTTTTTATTTTTTGTTTTGAGTCAAGATCTTGCTAAGTTGCACAAGCTGGGTTCAACTTTGCTGTCTTCTTGCCCAGCACCACAGAGTAGTGGGATTGCAGGTGTGCACTACCATGCCCAGCTTGTAGTAACGTCTAGCTGGGCTTCAGATTCTTTGTATATAAAGCAAACAGTAATACTTATGCAAGATGGCATAAAGGAGGAACAAATATGACAATGTCTGTGAAAGTTCCTTGCGAACTAGAAAGAGTTATATTTAAAGGTGGTGAGTGTGATTATTAATTTACTGTGCTGACTTTAATGGCATGCTCTCTGAACAAGCAAATTTTGAAATGACTCTCTGATTATAACTGTACATCAATACATCTGGGCATGGTGTCAGTATGGCTCAGATCACTCTGGTGTGAGTTGTTATGGGACAGAGATCACACCCCTGTGAATTGTTCATGATTTGCCATAAACTATGAACATGTTACACAATGTCAAGCACCTCTCTCAGGAAATAGACTTCACGGGCACAACCACAAGCTGAGTTTCACACAGATAGCTGACTGCATCGTTATAGGTCACACCCTCAAAGCCACCAGCCTAGGCTACCATGAGGAAGTCTTGAGGAAGCTGATATGGAGAATATATGCAGTGGGAATACTGTAGTCAACATCCACTAGGCAAATGCCTTCTGAGGCTAACTGAGCTCCAGCGACAGAAGCACTTCTACCACACAGTGTACCCTGTGTGCATAGATGGTACCAAGCACTTTCAGAGCCCTGGATAAAGATGGAGCATGTAATCTTACCTTTCCACACTGCCCTGATCCTCCCTACTAGAAAGGAAGAACATAGATCAAGACACCGAGGGCCTATGCTGTGCCCTGAGGTGACCTGTGCTTTCCTCCCCACCAGCCACAAGCTTCTAGACCAATGAGACAACAGCTCAAAATAAGCCTTTCCTATGGCTGGATTAGAACAAAGTCAAGAATTTTCTTTTCCTTTTCTTTCTTTGTACCACTAACTTTCTCTCACCTGAACTTTTCACTTCTCCTTCTTTCTCGATTGTAAATTCTTGTCTCAATTCTGATAGTATAAAATATTAGCAGTGGAATGCTTCAATAAAATAGCATTTCTCTAAAACTACAGCATTAGGTTCTCTATAACAGAATTTTTCCCTTCTGAACAGGTCTGTCTTGATTCCCTGTGGCCTATTCTCTTAACCAGAGGAGAAAGAATCAGCTTGTCCTTCCCACACCTCAAGGCTTCAGGTAGGAAGATGCCACCTGTGTACAGTTACATGTAGAAAGAGGCATTATATGTCTTTCTTGTGTTCCTCTGAGTGTTATTTGGAAAAGAAGCTGAGATTAGGACTGGAATGACATGATGTGAAACTCTGTGAGCCACAGACCAGCCCCAGCCACTTGCTGTGTTACTAGGAAATGCACATAACATTCCCAGGGTACTCACCACAGCTGCAGTACAATGAAGAAATTGCAACCGGAAGCTGTAACACCTCTGCTGTCTGTCTTCTTGGTACAACAATAATCTAAGAATAACATCGAGGGCTCTAGGGACCTGTTCCTTAGGTATGCCTTCAGTTCCTTTGCTAATTTTGTACAGCACAGCCACTTAAATTCTTCCATCACTGTCTGCAGATCCACCTTTTCTGCATCCTGCCCAGACTTGCATGTCTCTAAACCACACCCCCAAGTCATTTCTACAAGGCCCTGGAGGAGCCAGGGGCTGTTAGTCTGTGTACACATACCCCCCTCTACTGGACAAAGCACAGAGACACATACACAGGTGCGAAGGGACATGGCTCCTAAAACGGAAGGGACATGGAATGCATTGCATTTGCTTAGTACACAAAAAGGCTGAGGCTTGCTGTTGTGCCCGAAATCAGAGTCACACAGGGAGCTGGAGCCACAGTGCTGTGCTTCATAGCCTCCTATGTCATGTGAAAAATCAGAAGTCTGCAGTCAGAGGCTAGTCTCCAGTCCCAGTCTCTGTACCTGTAGCCCCAGGGAGTCTGGGCAAAACAAGGTCCCTCTCCTCTCTGGGAGGCAATGGAATTAGAACTTAGTATTGACCGGAGCTAGAGCAGTAATCTACAAGGTCTACGGTTCTCTTCAAGTGTGTGGGCCAAACAGCACAGAGTCCTAGCACTATAGAGGAAGAGCATTAACTGCAGTGCTGGAGACCCATGTCTCCATCCTGTCACAGGTACTAGAGAGCTACTCGATCTTAGGAAAGTCAGGGCATCTCTTTGAACTCTGGTTAGGAACCAAGATGAGGCTGATTAACCTTCTCAGCTCCCAAGTTTCTACAATTATGACTCAGATGACTGTGAGTTTTGATGCTTTGTTCGAAGGATCTTATCAGCCACGGGAGCATGTTATGCATCTTAGAGATGATGTAGGGAACATTGAACATTCCACGTGTCTATCAACAGATGTAACCAAGAAGATATACAACAAAGTATGCCACGTTCAGAAAAGCAGTTATCGTGCTTACTTCCAACCTATGCAGTGCAGCAGTCGGCAGTTCAGGGCACTGTCACCAAAATGGCCAGAAACAGCCTGTTATTCTCTAGGAAATGAGAAGTCAATCTAAAAAATTATCAAATTAGATAATTAGTTCCACTAATATTAAATGGGACTATAAGAACAGATATGAAATTTAAAAGACAAAAAAATATAACAAGGGTGCCACTGAATGGTCCAAGGGTAGATGAAGGTGGTTCAAAACACAGAGAGTGCTGTGCGTGGGGGTGCATCCCTGTAATCCCAGAACTTGGGAGGCTGAGGCAGGATGATCGCTGAGGTTTTGAGGCCAGCCTGGGCTACACAGTTCAAGGCCAGCCTGAACTAGACAGCAAGACCCTGTCTCAAAAAAAAAAAAAAAGAAGACAGTGGATATTTCACTCAAACTGAGCAGCAAACAATGCTCTAGACAAAGAGCATGCTTGCCACATACATGCAGATTCAGAGCAAGTTTCTACCTGGCTACAACACTCCTCCACCTTGCCTCTAGCTATAGCTATACAAACATTCTGGATCTCCAACAATCAAGGAGAAAGAGCCACTCACTGGGATAGCTGCCACATAAGGCTGAGAGGAAGGACCTAGACAGGAGAGGAAACGAGAAAACTACAGTCTTAAGATGCTGGCTTGACCTCTCTCACTTTCACCTGTGTCTCCCCTTGTGAAAAAATTACAAATACATCTGAATAACAGTGTTTTGCAACTCACATAAGGCAACCTGTACGTTGAAATACTGTTTTTTTTTTTTTAGTTGCTCCCTTTAAATTATCTTCCAGTGCTCTTTTACTTTTGGTTCCCCCCAAGGGATGCTTTCTAAATGCTAAAATTCCAATGAAGTACTGTTTGATTTGGAAACACTGAAACAAATAAGCCCTCTGGATGTTGAGTCAACAAATACTTCAAAAACTGTCCCAGATGTCTGCCACAAATATCTCTTCAAAATACAACTGTAAAATTTTGGGAGTCTTGAGAGCCTCACCCCCTCCAACTCCTCTTCTATAGAGATGTGTCATTGAAAATAAACTATCAATTGTAAATGTTGCTTCAAAATGAACAACAGCATGCTAATCTCAAATGCTGATCTGCCCTATCATGGAAGAGCCCGGTTCAAAAGGAAAGTGTAGTTGGTGTTCTGCCAGTCCGCCACTGCTTCTCATTGGCATCAAACTGAGAAGATTCTCTCGCACTTGACACAGCATGCACTGTCCTCCTGAAACATGAGCAAAGGGTCTCCCTCTGGAATAAGGAGAACTCTTGGCAAGAACAGGAGCACAGGGAAGCCAACTGCTTAGCTGGGAAGGCCCACGGCATGCAGTGACTGTCACCATTGAGATGAGCCAGGATCAGCCAGCCATGCTTCCTCCTAAAGGTTAGGCAGTGTTCTTAAAATATATGACTTAAAGCTGGATGCAGCTGTCATCCTGAATTGTGCACCAATACCAAGCCACCCATTCTATGAACCAGACAGCCACGGGATGGTTTTTCCCATCACATTTATGTTCTGGTAGGTTGCACAATATACAACTGGCTAATCAACTTATATATTCTGCTTTTTACTTCTCTAAGGTGAACATGAACTCCATGAGACAAGGCTTAATTTTGTTTCCATCTGCTGTGTCCACAATACCTACCACATCATAAAATCCTTGAAAGGTTTTCAATCAAAATTAGATAAAAAGATAAATGAATGGTGTGTGAATAGCTCACAGATACAAACACAAATAACACAATGTTCACTGCTCAAGTTTAGGGCAGACAGTTTGATGCCACAGAGGACACTACAAGGAGACAGAAAGGTCATATGGGTGATTTAACATTATTACAGACTTGCTATTCCCATAGCATGCTCCACTCTGTCTTAGTTCCATCTTCATTCAAACAGAGGGGAGCTGATTTGTTTCAAAAATAGAGCCGTTAATAATCTCACGAAAAGTATAATGTCTTCGAGAGGCTTGAATCCCTTCAGAGGATAAGAAGAATACACATTTCAGGTCACCGATGCAACTTACAAACGTACACATTGACAAACATACAAAAAAAAAAAAAAAAACCAGAGACAGAAGCATTTGGAGAAACCTTCAAATAGGAATGGGAACAAAGTATAAGGGTGATCAAAACATACAGTGAATGCTTAAATTTTTAAAAAATTATTACAGTAAAAGACACATTGCCATTAATACCCTCTCCCCCAAACTTACTTATCCCATCATGCATTCTTCTTCCTGAAAAAGTTCTGGAAGACCCCTTCTTGAGAGTCATCAGTTGCACCGTTCTGGCTGCTTCAGTGTCCTAAACTGATTCCAAATGTTTACCTTTCACAGTTATTTTGATTTTTGAGAAGCAGAAGTCACATGGTGCTAGATCTAGTAACCAAAGTGAACAAGTACATATCATGATGTCTTTTACAAATTTTTCTGTTGGATAGTACTTGGCAGCAGGATTCACTACATTTCTTATCATCCCTCATAAAGACACCTACTAAAGGGGACTTCTAGAGATACTCCAGAATGTTGCAAAAATGATGGGATAAATGCATTCAGAATGACAGGGAATATTTTGAGAAGGACTAACTGCAACTTGTCTTTTATTGTAATGAATGCTTTTAAGTTTTAATTATACACTACATTTTTATCTGCCCTCTACTCATTACTCAGGTCTAAGAAATAGGTCTGAAATTTCAAGTTCTTAATTTTATGACATTTTAGGATAAATATTTCATACAAAGGCTTTTGCTTGTGAAAAGTGTTACAAATATTTGCTCCTAAAAATTCAAGTAATGAATATAGTAAGGGCTCCGTGGGATTTGTCTTTGAAATGCATGACTGGTCAAGATAAATTTAGCCAATATTAACTTACAAAACAATGCTTTCTTTAATTTTTATCACATTTTATGAGTATTTTTTCTGCTATATTAAGTATGAGACCTTAACTTCTTTCTAGAACAAAGGACAAAAAAGCAAATTATTCTAAAAAGGAGACAGAAATATATCTACCCATCTCACTTGGATTTTTATTGAGAGTCTGCATGAAAAGGTAAGCAATATACTGAATATCTGCAGATGCCCTGAAGCTACTGGTTCCTGTCCATGGCCATTCTTATCTAGCACTACCCTTCACTCCTCCATTCCCTGTTGCAGTGGAACCTCCACATCTGCCACAACTCTGCAGCTAAGTTATCTCTTCCACAATTGCCTCTTCTTATGATGCAAGAGTTAGAATTTTACCAGCATTTTGGAATTCCTTATGCTGGCCTTGAATAAAAATAGCTGTATATTTCTAAAGGAAAGGAAAGAAATTTGCATGACTCTGTTTTTTTTGTTTTGTTTTTTAGGTTTTTTGAGACAGGGTCTCGCTTTTGTGGTTCAGGCTGGCCCTGAGCTCAGCCTCAAACTCACATCACAATCCTCCTGCCTCTGCCTCCCAAGTGCTGGGATTACAGGCGTGAGCCACCACGCCCGGCACTGTGGTATGTGGTACTGGTTGCTGCTGAGTGTGGGTCTCCACACCCAGTATTGTTATGTGGTTACCGGGGAATCGAACCCGGGCCCTTGCGCTTGCAAGACAGGCACCGGAACCACTGAGCTAACTCCCTGGCCCGAAACTTGCATGACTCTGTAGTAGTTCCCAAACTAGTATGGTCCCCAAAGAACATGCTAGGGCTATGCTAGTCAATTTTCTCATTGTGAAAACACAATATCTGACTCTAACAACTAAAAAGAGAGATTTATCTGGTTCATAGTTTCAGAGAGTCTAGTTCACAGGTGGCTGGCCCCAAGGCAAAAACAGCACAGTGGAAGGGCATGGTAGAAGAGAGCTGCTCACCCAATGGCAACCAGGAAGCTCAGAGAGAAGGGAAGAGATGCGAAAATGATAAAATGATACACCCTTGCAGGCCACACCCCTAGTGATCTACCTCTCCTGACCAGGCCCCATCTTCAAACACATGAGACCTTGAGGGGACATTTTATGTCTAAACCATACATTTATGGGTCCAAAAGACAATGTTTAATGATTTCATCAAGGCGGTGTCCTGGCATCTGCACTTCTTCCCAGGAGAGGGTGCTGATTTATTATTTTTTGTTAGATTCCACTCAAGAAATTACTTTTCTTCTAGGCACATGGCTATAATTCCAACTTCTGGGGAAGCTTACACAGAAGGATCACCAGGTTTGTGCTCAGACTAGCCATCTTAGCAAGACTGTTTCAGAATAAAAAATAAGAAGTATCTGGGGATCTAAGTGGCACAGCAATCTAAGTTTAATCCCTAGTACCATCAGGAAAAAAAAAAAAAAAGGAAAAAGAAAATTATTTTACCTGCCAAAAGCAGACAATACTGGGTATTTCCTCTCAACACAGCAAGTGATATTCTCACACACATGCATATGCCTTCTTACAAGGGAATAGTTTCTCTACCTGACAATAGACCTGAGGGGGACTAGGGGAGTCCCAGGTACACAGGCTCATCAAAGAACTCTTCACATGGTGGTTTGTTTAGCATATCGGCTCCAGCTTCTCACATAGGTACAGTAATGAGATGAAGGGATAAGGATTTCACTTGTACTAGATCAGTCTTCTGTTGGACCCTGAGTCCTGCCACTTACTCTCTGGGTGACCTGGCCAACCTGCTTCATTTCTCTGACTTTTCTTTCCTCTGTAAAAGGGAAATAATTACTACTGTAAAAAATCATAGTTTGAATTATATAGAATATTTATCAAGCACTCAATTCCGTATACGATACCTAAGAATACCTAAGAAGTACTGCTCAATAAATGACTATTGTTGCAGTCACCACTGTTTCTGAGCCAGTCCCCACAGGCAGAGTCTGTTTCCTATTGTAGGCAATGCCAAAGTCAGTGTAGGAAAATGAAAGGCATGAAAGAAGATGAGGAGAGAAATGAACAAATACTAGCACTGAGAAAGGCCTCCAGGGGAGGCTCTGTCAGTGCGAGTTCTGGCACTGATAGTCCACTTATGGGAATTCAACTTCTGTCAGGAGGAGCCTGAAATGCACCTCTGCCATGGCCGTTGGACTCTGTAGCTGCTGTTCTTATCCTTGAGAGCTTACTATTGTTTCACTCCCCTCCCCCTTGCCAATGTGATGTGGCCAGTGCAGGTGTCCTCATGATGTGATTGTTTCCTGCTGTCATCCCCTCCCAGCACAGCCTGAAAGACCCCAGGAACTTTCCCAGCAAAACCTCATCTTTCTCTTGCATATGCTCTCAGTGTGGACATAGCAGCTGCAATTTGCCTAGAAACTACATTTTCACAGTTTACTAGATAACCTTAGTTTTCCTAGAAGTCACAAAGGACTGCTTTCTTCATTAAGACTCACAGCTTTGAAATAGAGCTTTAATTACTCTAACCAAGAGGATGCTCTGAGAGCTCTAAACAAGGGCAGCTCAGAATCAGAGTTCACCCCGTTGTACTTTTGCCTCTTCTAATATGAGTAAATGGTTCCATAAAGCATCATATTCAATTTTGTTCCCAATGCCTATTTTCAAACATACATAAAAATGGAGAATCACATAATATAGTCACACATAACAAATACTATAGTTCATTTATCAAGATTTTACCATAATTTCTTCAACAAATACTTTTGCTGATTCAAATTTAAATATTTCTAAGCCATTCTATGTTTAAACCATTTTTTCCCTTGTGTAATATTTTCCATTATTTCACTTTTATTTACCACAGTATATACATCTTCCATAAAGTTTTTACTCAGAAGAGTTTAGTAGCTTTGAGAACTTTTATTGCTAATATATTCTCAAGTGATACTGGTGATGTTGAAATAGAGTGCACACTTGGAAAACCTCTATCTTCCAAAATTATAATGCCATTAGCAAATGGAAGAAACAAATTAAACAGAAAGTTCTTGGTCTCATCTAGTACTAACTTATAGTCTTTACTTCCATAGTTGTCTCAAAAATTTTTTTGCTTTGTTTTTTTGGTGCCTGGGATTGAACTCCTGATCTTGCACTTGCAATGTAGATGCTGGAACCACTGAGCTAAGTCCCCAGCCCTCAAAAAAGTTTTCACAAATGGGTTATTTAGGTCATACTTCATACAAAGGATGAACAGTGCATTAAATTGACAAGCCTCTGATGTTTCTTTTATATATTTTCCAGACTTTTCAGTCTTATTTCCTTCCCCAACCTGTTTCTTGCTTAAATGCCTTGAACTTGTTGAAGAAACCCAGTATAATTGCATACCAGTACTGAAGTAAACAGGACTTCTAGAAAAAAATTATTTGTTGTCAGCATATTTTATTATTATTACACTAATTTTTAAAAATGTTGGCACTATCACCTTCCAGAAAAAATAAGACCTAGCCAGAAAAGACTCACCCTTAAAAATTGGAGAATAAAAATGCCAGCCCCAATCAGTCTGTCACTTTTCTCTTGCTCTGTGGCTACTCTATAAGAATGCATTACAGCTTAGTCTAGTTTTGCCTGTTGCTGGCATCAAAATTTTGTTTATAATAATTAAGGGCTCAATATGTAGAGTGGGGGTTTTTCATTAATCTATATCTTCACAGTGACAACATGAAAAAACACACATGATTCAGTGCACATTAACCTAAACAAGATATATACACCAAACTAGAAAGGATATGTAGCAGATTTTGACTGAAACTTCTTGAGTCTCTTTATGAAAAATCATCACTATGTCTATGAAAACTGTCTCAGTTGAGGTCAAGTCTGATATGACATCTACTTCATTTATTGCTCACTATCATACTATGATTATGCTTGTTTATGGTCACATACTAAACTTTGCTGGTCTTACTCCCCTCCCTCCTGCCAGTGTGATGTGGCTCTTTGCTGGTCTTACTCACTCCCTTCCCTCCTGTCAATGTGATGTGGCCCTTGCTCCTTTGAATCAGAAACAGCAAGAATATCAGCCAGAGGATATCAGTTCTGCCTATGAAACTTATTAAATTTCCTTTTTAAGTACCAGATCTTTATTATTACAATTTAGAAGAAAGCCTACTTTCTTTCATGCCCTGTAAACTGTTCCCTATATTGGGCTAGTTAGGTGCTAGGAATGTAGATATGAAAAAAGATAAAAATCTGTTAGCTGTAGAAATTCACAATTATACTGAGTCTAGCTTCTGCAGTACCTACCCACTGGTCTTTTCTGATCACATACAGAAATGATCCTTTTGCTGTACTACCTCTTTCAGGAAGAGTTAAGTAAAGAAGTCACAGAAATTGCTGGAGTAATTAGAAATACAACTCGTGTCTTTATTGGCATGCCCAATTTTTGACAAATTATCTTGAATATATGATTAAAGATAAAGTACTTTGATGATGAACATCCTAGAAAAGGAACACTGAAGTACTTAATGTTTCACTGAGTTCAATAAGAAAAATACAGAGTCAGTACCAAAAAACAGAAATTTTGCTGACAGTTGTTTTATTTGGAACAGGCTGATGGTGTGACTGCAAACTGTGCCTGACACATACTTGGCATATTATTTACTCTTCTTAAAATTTTATGAAATGCACATTGTTAATCCTATTTGCAGAAAACTGAAACTAAGAGGGGTTACATAACTTGTATTAGATTGTAGTGGCAGAATTCAAACTGTTTTCTCCCCATCATGTCCCCTTCAAACTTTACACGTATCCAATCAGTGAAGGAATCCCACTCACACCATCCTAATCTAAGCAGGGATCACTTTCAGTTCCTTCTCTCTGTTATACCTTTATACTTGCTAGAGATGTGTCATCATGGGTTGATAAGACTCAGTTACCATACTTACATCTTGTAATTCCCAATCGTTCAGTGCTCTTCTTGACAAAAACCATAACTCCTTGTACATTCTTAAGCCTGGTCCTGGGTAGACAACCACAACTTCTTTGTACTGAATTCTCACCTCAAAAGTTCCATTGTGATTTTTTCTTCCATACTCCCCTTCTATGCTCATGACCCTATAAAGATCTGACACCCTCTACAAGAGTTAGCTGGAATAGTCTCTAGTGCCCAAGTAGTCCCTCTCAAGTTTGTTCTGAAACCTGTCCTTTTGAATTTGTGGCCCTGCTTCTTTTTCTTTGGTGCCCAATGTGGGGTAGAGGCTGAGAGAACTACCTCAGTATCTCTCACTTCTTCCTTTTGTGCTCCATCTGTTCCTCTTTTCTTCTTCTTTTTTTGTCTCTTCGCTACAAGTTCCAGGAAGTCATTTGCTGTTTCCTGCTAACCATCCACTCAACACTGGATACTTCATTATGCAGCCCAGGTCTAGTAAGCTTGTCCATCCTAGACTCCCAGGGTGCCCTGCAGAAGTCCTGTGCTGTACACTGGACTTGTGCAGACATTGGAACAAGGTCACTTTCCCAGTCTTTCAGGAAATCCTTCTCCTATATGGCAAGGCCATATCTACAAGAGAATCTCTAGGTCCCTATTCCTGTTTGAGGGCCACCTCACCACAGGGATATAGACTCCTAGCCACTCCTATCAATTACTATGGGTTTCCAAATTTCTAAATTTCCAACAGACAGAACTTTGAGTTGCCTTATAACCCTTGGTTGAGGGATATTCAATCTAAACATCTTCTGTTTTATTCAGGCAAGGGCCTGAACTTGGCATATTTAATTTCCAACTTCTTTGTGGTCTTAACTACCTTCAGGGAAATGGCAAGTGACAGGATGGATGTCTCTTATGGTCAAGGTTGCTTTACTCTCTGCTCCATGCCCTCTCTCCCTCCCTCACTCTCCAGCATAGAGATAAGGCCACACAGGGTGGCTCTAAATTACGATACTTTGTGCTGATTGAGTCTGTTTTACAAAATGCAAAATCAAAAGGCAGTAAAAGTCAAGCCAGTAAATCATGTTACACTGGGACAAATTAATCAGGAAAAAAAGAAGCTATCATCAGTACCTTTACAAAATCTCAAGGAATTACTTAAATTCAATTTTTTGGCTCATTTTAAGATTTCCATGAAAAACTATTTATATAGGTTTTTAGAATACTCAGACTTATTAAAACCTTGCTTTTATTTCCTCTAGAATCTTGTTTGAGTCTAAAACAAACAAATTCATTTCTACCATTTAAAAACACAGTCTTCAGAGCCAGGCAGAAAAGAGGAATAAAAATTTTAGGCCTAGGAAAACAAAACTTGATAAACTTACCTTTGGCCTTCTAATTAAGCATGTATATATAATTGATACACTTAAAATATTTATTGTACATTGTAAATTCTCAGACTATAATTACCAAGTTAACTTGCTCTTCTTTCTGTTTTCTGCTGGTACTAAAATAATTTTGCCATTCAATATTATTTGGCAAGTCCATTGGCAGCAGTCTAATTTAATCATCTAACAACTGGAGAACACCCTCCCAGGTCCCATCTCTCCTCTCTGGTGTAAGTGGTGTTTTCAGACAAAGGCTTTAATCTTCATTTGTAAAAGTGATACTGGACATGAGTTTTCCTGCATAAGTAACAAGGACAACTAACTGGTCCATGACAAGAAGGAGGACAGAGCTGACTCCATAGATAGTTCCAGCCTGGTCTGGAACACTCATTATTGCTAATTTTGTCATACTATTAAATATATTTTTCCCCAAGCCTGATGACTTCCAGGGTAAAGTTCTTCACGGTGGCAAATTTTAGGCTCAAAAATCAGGGTTTCCCTTTCTTGTTTTCCAGCTACTTGAGCTAAGGTGAACTATAGATAAGGTAAACTCAATTTATTCATGAGGGGTGATTGTAACTCAGGGTTGGTTGTAATTCTAAACTATCTTTCCCAGAAGAAATAATGGAAATACCCATAATGTATTCCAAACTTCCAAAAGCATTAACCTTTTCATTTAAAAAGGGTTATATAATGTACATAATTTATCAGAAACACTGATAATTTTCCTCGTGTCTTCACTAAAAAGTTATAAAATGTCCCTAGTTTACCAGAAATAACAATTTTATACTGTACTCACTATTCAAGTTGACATCTTTGGCTCGCAAGAAGGAAGATGAAATGGAAGGTGGTTAATGTTTGGAAGGAGAGTCCTCTTCCATAGGCACATCAGGAATCTGGCTGTCTGGTCTCTTAACTCTCCATGGGAGAATCTGCAGCCCAGCAGACCTGCTTCTGGCTCACTAGGTCTAAGCTTTTTCAGAACTAAAAACTATTCTGATTCTGGTAGATTATCTGATTCTACCTTTTCTTTAACACTGTTTTATAGTATTTTATAACATGACATTGTCATTAAGTGAGTGAATGCAATGATTGGTTTTTTTCTCTGCCTGGGTAGGTCTTCTCTACAAAGGTTTGTAGCTCTGTCCAGTTTTTCAGAATTTCCTTTATTTCAGAACCTTGTTACATTGTGCCCTTTGAGAGACATTGGCCCAGGATTTCTTAATTAACCCCACACAGGAAGCATTTAGGTCATAATTCAAGATTTGGTCATAAGTTAAAACAAAATTCCAGTTGTAACCCAAGTTGTTTGTATATGAGGCTGGTCCTAACTTGAGGGTCCACTATAAACTTGTCCTGTTCATGCCCCTGCCTGGAGGATTCAGGAAGCAAAGGTTGTGTTTACTCACTTGGTATGACAAACAGCAAGATATGTGTACGTGTACAATAGTGTTAGACTGGTAGTTTTATCCATATAATGCTTCACCTAACAGTTTTTTGTGTACGTTTACCTGAGCATTATGATGGGCAAAATACACCCACACCATTCTTCTGTCAAGTAAACATGTATTTACCATAATGGACTGTGGGTGTGGTTCACAGTAGCTGGACAACAGGAACTTACCTGTGCACCCACCCACTTGGCAGATGAATGGCAAGGTGTGTTCAGGAGCTCCAAATGAGCAACAGATGTGAAATTAGGATGTGCATTCGAATGTAGGTGGGTTTTTTCCAAGTGGTTTTTTTTTTCTTTTTCTGATAGAAGTAACCCTGTTCAGTACAATGGCTCATGAAAAACCAGATTTGCAAATTTTGGAGGAGATCAAAAGTGAATCATCAGGTGACTCATGTAGGGATTATCACGTTGGTCATGTGAGCCAAAGTTCCTGTGACAATAACATGATGCAAATATTGACTGATACAGACACAGAGAATGAAGATCTCTCTGACTCAAATGATGAAGAAAACAGCAATGTTAGTACCTATTTGACCAGTTGAAATGGTCGCCAAATGGAACAATCCAGTGTTGGAACTACATCTGAAAATATAGTGAGGATCTTGGTAAGGGTGAAATCGATTGGATGGAATGCCAGCATTGCCATTCAGTATTGGAAAATGTTTGTAACAGATGAAATGCCACAAGATCTCATAAACTACAAACACAAAGAAAGACAAGTAAACTGTCCTATATACTCCAATAATCATACTAAAACATTGTCTATTATGACACCTTACTAGCTGAACTGAAAGTATTCGTAGGCCTATTATACTTAACATAGTTTTCTCATGGCAACTGAAAGAATGCAAAAGACCTATGGGTATGGGCCTGAGGTTTGCAGAATAACAGTGACAGTGCAGAGATTTGGTTTCCTTCAGGATTGCATAAGGTTTCTTCACAAATCCACCCACTGAGAAAAAAAAAGGACTGATAATCTGGCAGCTAGCTGCTCAGTGTTTGAGAGTGTCGTTTCAAAAAGTCTGTAATTTATATACCATCTGAATACATGCCTATTGCTGAACATCTTGTAGCCTTTCATGGTCCCTGTAGCTTTACATACTAATATTAGTTTATAGTTGAAAAGAGGGAAGGGAAAGGATTGACTTAGTGCTTTTGTTTCTAACTATACTAAAACTAGACCAAACTAAAGCCTGAGATGGTAAGATATGGCAAATTTTGTCAAGATGGTTTTAAACAAAACCAAAGGCAAAGTACATACTGAATTAGGAAGCAATTAGAAACACAACATATTGACTAGTCATTGTGACTTATTTGATCCTAAACATGTGTGGCATAAATAGTTTGATCATTTACAAAAACTATAACAAGTGCAAAATATCACGGAGAAATTCTCCCAGAGAACTGGGACTGGAACTCCTCAGAGATCATTTACAGCAGAGGAAGAGCAAAGTGTTTCAGCTCATGGAACTACACAAAAAGTTATGAAGCACACTGGTGAGCTGACAGGTGAACAGGCCGGTGCAACGACACAAAGGCCTACTACAACAACAAGATAGCCCAAAAGATGTTAACTGTGCCCTACAGAAAAGGGAAACAAAACACAAGAGCTGTCAGGTTAAGTAAGCAATACTTGTGCATGGAACAGACAGGAATCATGCATGAAGACTGTTTTGGGTATGACAGTTGAAGATGATTTCTGTGGTAGACTCTTGTTTGTATTTACATTGTAGTTCACATGTGTTTTTATTTCTGATGCTATCTTTTAGGTTTTGTAAGTACATAGCCAATATGAAAATGTTGCTGTGTACTTCTAAGAACAGAACATATATTAAGAATTTAATATTTTATTTTATTGACATTTTATGTTTCTGTTAACTACATATGTTATAATATAATAAGAACCTACTGACAAAACAGCCAAACTAGCAAGATGTCAAGTATGTCCTACTAAAAGGCCAGAAAAGCAAAACACATGTGCTGTCCATGTAAGCAATACATGTGTATGGAGTATGCCACTGTCATGGATGAAAGCTGCCTTAGCTATGAGGATTGAAGTAAATATTTGTTTTGTTGAGAGTTATATTGGCAATTCCATGGTAGTTAATATAGGGATTTATTTCTGTTGTTACTTTTTAGACTTTGTACACAAAAACAACCAATGTTGAAAATTTTGATGTTTTTTATAAATAAATAAAATTAAATAAATATTAAAAATTCAATACTTTATTTTTAAATTTTTTCCTGTTAAGTAATCATTGTTCAATATAATAAAATTCTTAAAATTAAAATTAATAATTTATCAATAGAAATATTCTAAAGAATAAATATGGGCATTATATATCCATATCAAAGCACCTTTACGAATAAAATTAGCATTATACCTTGTATTAACCATACATCACTTTTTAAAAAATAAAAGATCATCCAGTATATCATGAAGAAGAACATTCCTTTTTTTTTTTTTTTTTTTTTTTGTGATACTGAGAATCCAGCTCAGGATCTTGTGCTTGTAAGGCAGGTGCCAGAACCACTGAGTTAAATTCCCAAATCTAAGAAGTACTTTCTTCAGCAACACTTCAGGCCATTTTGCAAGACAAGCCAAGTTTTTGTGAATGCTCTGAATATACAGAGATCAAAGATTTATTGTCCTCAGAGATGAATTATGTTTCTTATTTTACCAGTGAACAAATAGAAGCCTGGAGTACAACTAATGTTATTTATTAGTTGTTATTTAATAAATGTTATTTATTAGTTATATATTAATTTTATTAATATATAAGATCACAATACTTGGAGTCATTACAATAATTTAATGAGCAAGTAAGTATTTAATGCATTTTCAAAACTTCTTACACCATATTGACTAAAATTTATACTACACTAGAATAAAGTTGCTTATCCCTTGAGTTCAGGTACCAATGAAAATTAATTCATTCACTATTCAATTTCTTGTGAGGAAATGTTAAGGTCTCCAAAGTAAATATTGAAGTCATTACTATAACTGAAAATCACCAAAGATCCAAATACATTTCTTTTTATCTTCAAATTGGTGATACAGGAAAGCACCAAAACTGAAGTTAGATTGAGCCTACTCATCTACTAAATCTATATCACAGTTTAGGCTAAATCTTCATTTTGATCATCTGTGAAGGCACCAGGCCCATGGATCCTTCTCAACTTTTAATTTCATAATTACTAAAAGGCATTGTTGCCAGTCACTTTGGTCCATATGCTCTGGTTTGTTCGGTCACTGCTAACCCACAAAGGAAAAAGGCTTTATCCAAAGCTAGCTGCATCAAAAAGAAGGGGCCATACCATCCAAAGTACCATGTCACCATGTATAGGTATGTTAGGAGCTGGGAAAGAACACAATGAAACAAAGCCAGTCCAGGCTGGCGTCAATCCTTCTGGCCTGCACCTCTCCCTCTTCTACCTGTGGAAATGAACTGGGCCCAGTATCAGCCTATTCTGTCCATTCACCTCGGCTGAAGAGAGAGGTAGGAGTGGACATTTATGCTCTAGTGCCGAGGAAGTTTGGAAAAACCACTTGTGTCTGAAGGAAAAATAAAGTCTAACTTTTAAAGTTCTACATTGCTCTGCTAATTGTATCACAACAAACACCAACTAAGTGATACTTTCCCATGTGAAGTTTATAAAACTGTCATTGCCTTTTCAAACAGAAATTGGAAATTGTTCAAATGCCTTGAAGGTGTAAGTTTCCAAAGATATACTTCCTGAGGGTGATAATTTTTTAAAATATGTCAATAAATTTTCTCTGCTTAGGCAAAGTATACTTATTTTATTGTTTTTCAAGATTAAAAATAAATTTCAATGGCATTACTACCCAGCAACACATCTGAAAGAAAACCAAGAATATCAAAGACCATCAAAACTTACTCTGTCCCTGTGTGCCTTTCTGCCTATGATTTTTTTAAATTTTTATTGATACATTACATATACGCATCATGACTGCACTCCATAATGGGGATTTGTACCAGTAAAAATGAGAATTAAGTTGTGTCTTATACTGCCTATGATTTTTTAAAACAATTATTTGCCTCTCCACTTTAATTTGCAGGTGGTTTAATGTGATGTCTGCTGTTACAAGTGTGATTCTCTGGGAAACAGACTCTGAGAAGAGATGTCTGCATGGAAGGTGGAATAAGTACGACAAGGAGCACCTGTGAGTAAGTGAGGCAGGTTGGAGCTGCACAAGAGGGAGCCTCAGCTCGGGGAGCAGCAAACTCTGAAGCTGGGATAACCCTTCAGAGCTGTCTAACATAAAGCAATGAGCCTAAGCTTTTGTATCCTCACACACAGATCAGCCATTGGACAGGGAAGGAATTTAACCAAGGCAATTTCCTTAGTAAAGGGTAGCGCTTAGGGCCTATTGTAGGTATAAGCCATCAACAAGTAACCCTGCCAACAGCTGAGAGGACAAGGCCTTGGCCTTGAAGGGAGGATCCGAGTAACACGCAGACCATCTAGTACACAGCTTCTGCCACATGTCACAGGTTTTAGCCCCAGCATTCTATTGGATTACTTCTATGAAATAATCCCCAGCTATCTTATCATCTTGCTGCCCTCCATATACTCTAACCCTCAATAGGGTCCTTTAAATACAAACTGATAACTACATCAAAAACTCCAGATTAATTGGACATTTTAGGGTACAGTAACATATTTTCTCTCTGGATATAAATATCTATTGTGAATGTAATTTCTTTCCAACAGTAACATTACCCAACTGGCTCAAATCCATCTGTTGTCAAGTAAAACTGAAACCAAGTGCTCCTATATCCTTCACTTGTAAAGAGATACTTTAATCTCCACATAGAATGTTTCCATTATCCTCTTGATTTTCATCTTGTTCCTTTCAGCTGAGGCAGAATTTAACAAGCTATGATTCTGTCATCTTAACACCTCTATTTTGGTTTTTCCCTAAATGTGTTCAAGGGTGCCAACAAGACACTGAAAGGAAAAGATCTGGACATGGCAGAGAGGAGTGACGAGCCCCGTGGCCTGCTAATGACACCCATCCACATTCTGACACAGACCATTAATCAACATCTGAGCCTGACTATCCCACTGGCTGTGGATCCAGAGGTTTAACACAGTGATTTTTCCAGTCATTCAGGGAAGGACTCCTGATGTGGTTTTCTACCTTGGGAGAAGATTCACTCAAATTCCCCCATTTGAGTCTACAGAATTTCAGAATAAATCTCTCCAGAGCAGTAACACCAAGGCACATACTCTTAATTCTTACCTTCTACCAGGAAGGGATGACAGTAAAATATACCTCTAGCAAAGGAGAGAATAACTTTCTTCCAAAGCTGAAACCTGCAGACTATAAATTCATCTAGCTTGGGGATTCAGTGACATACAGGCCATTTAGTGGGTTCCCTAAGAATAACTGAAAGGGGATCGCTGTTCTTGAAGCTGTCACTTGTGATCATAATTCCTCCCACCATTTAATTTGATTCTTGTAACAAGTCTAAAAACAGTGTGCTATTAACCCTTTGGTAAGTATGAGCGTTACAGAGGTCACATGTAGCTCAGTGGCACATACCTAGTAATTGATGGAGGCACAATTTTTAACTTGTATTTTCTGATTTCAAGGTAGGGCCTCTTCCCCCGCCCACATCAGCTGAACAGTTGTGTGAATTGTGGTCTGTTTAGTATTCAAAGGAAAGAGCTATCGAAAGGAAGAGGAATTCTCCAAGGGTAACTTCAAGCCCCATCTCTCAAAGGCAAAAGACTTAAGGAAGTGATTTTTTTTCTCCAGTGACACAGAGGCTAAGACTTTAACAGTTCTTTAACAAAGAGTCTAGAGCACATTCTCTCCTGACTCAGGCTCTTTGTGAGATTAGTCACACATTACTGTACAATTTAAGACTTTTGCTCTTAAAGGAATTAGAAACATGGGAAGGAAATAGTAATGGTGCTGTGTAGAATAAAGAGCCAGATATGTGATTAGAATACTTTAAGTTTTAGTAGATGTGATTGGTTGTAACTCAACCGATATCCACTCATACTATCAAGCTGGTTATGACAGTTGTATACTAGAAGACTAATGCAAGCTAAGGTATATCTGGAGGGCCAGGTTCTTGGCTGCACATAGCAGCTGGCATTCAGTATCACATTATTTGAAGACATCTGTATTGAGGCCAGAAGGGGTACTACTACGGTTAAGTGTTTTTAAAAACTATTAATATCATGGTAACAAATGTTAGGAAGATGTTCAAGAAAAACATTCTGCTTTCTTGCCTAAAAGCAATGCACAACAGTTGGCTGGTAATAAGCTAATTTTAAAAAGCAGAAAACTGACATCTTTTTCAATAGTATCAGGTTTCTAAATCTCAGAAGTTCTGTAGTGATTATTCAAAGCCACTACAGAAATGGATAGGGGAGAATTCAATTACTTACCAAGGATTATTTACTTTTTTATTACTTTGTGTTTGCAATTCATGACTGCATTCACGGGGGTGGGGTGGGGGAGTGTATTCATACACATGCCACACCTTAATTCTTTTTATGTCCTCCCTCCTTCTTGTACTCCCTCCATCTCTTGGACCCCCTCTCATTTGCAAGATCTATCTCTGAGTTTCCTATTATCTATCTATCGATCTATTTCTTATATGCTTTCTAATTTATTTAAAATTTGGGATTCTCATCATTTTTATAAAAGTATTTTAATAAAGCTATTTCAGCTTCAAACATTTTGAATTCATTTAATATCGCTATGTGTTAGTAGAATTTATGCTTTTATCACGCTCTCTAATACAGTGTTTAAACATGGACTGTTCTGCCTTTACCTTCTTCATTTCAGCCTCAGTTAGACAGGGGGAGAGAAAACTATACTCTAACAAGTTTCTAGATGTGGGTAATGACACTATTGTCCAAGGAGTACACTCTGATAACTGCCATTCTCCACCAGGCTGACTCTCTCACAAGTTAGAATTTCCTACAATTACCTCTCTTTTATCATATTCAAATCTCCTGTATACAATAAACAAAACACTCATTTATTCATTATTAATCCAGTAGTTATAGTGTAGTTATTAGGTAATATACTACACATATTACAAATACATAAACAAATACAGTGTAGTATCTCCTTTCACAGGGTTCAAATTCCAAGAGTATATAATTAAATAATTATGATGTTGTTTGATTAAAAAAAAGTCATATATGAGATTCTATGCACATAAATAAGGAAAAGAGTCCTTTCTATCAGGAAATTAGAAAACTTTATAATAGAGATAAAATTAGGATTTTTTTTAGAATAATTCTTTTATACTGAAATTTAGACTTACAGACAAAAGTTTAAAGTAGAGTTTCCTATATTTACCCAGCTTCCTAACATTATACAGAGACTGTGATGGCAATTATAAAATCAAAGTCAAGATAGATTTTCAAAGTTGTACAGGAACTTATTAGGTTATCTTGTTACCAATTCCTGAGGATTTCTTTTGTTCGGTATGGATGGAAATCTCCAACTGGCAAAGCACTGCCCTCTTGAGTTTAGGGTGTTTCACTTTGAGTGCCAATGGCTATCAGCACAAAACCCTGAGCCTTGAGTGCCAGTGCCCATTCCCACTTAGTGTCACAGCTCGTGTTATTGTAGTCTTAGTGTTAGAGCCCCCACTGCAACTTCTAGTCACTTCTATTAGCTCCACTGCATGCAAGACTTGTAGGCCCCTCAGCAGCCTTCTTGAGTCCTATTGCCAACTTTTCTGCCTCTAGGTTACTCAAACACTACAGGTCCATCCACCTCTGCCTCTTTCTTCCTCCTTTGCTAATGGTCTCAGTCTGCCTTAGATCTCATCCATCTCCTCTACCTCTAGTCTCCAAGCATCCAGTCATGGTCTTAGCCTTCTCTCTTGCCATTGGCCCTAGGCATGAAGCCTTGGGTTTCCATTTAGCTTTAATCTCAGGCTTCTCTGCAGTGGGCTTTGCCCATTAGCCTTCAGTTTGTTACTTCTGTCACACTCTCTGGAACTCCTTAGGGTTAGCAACCCATAGTGTTACCAAACAGTTTTAAGTGCTGCCCACTCGGGCGATGTACACACACACACACAAAGATAGAACCATAAGAAAACAAGGCAACAAAATGCCACTCCACACTCTCAACTCCCACAAGTGTGACATGCAGCATCCATGGGGAGCAAATCAAATGCAACAGAGCTGAATTATTTGAAATGATTAAAATGAATCATAAATGATAAAAAACAGTGCAAGAAGGTGCTCAGAAAACTCACAGAGGATCATGATTAGCGAGTTTACAGAAGATACTAATACAAAGCAAGCTGAGAGAAACAAAGTGATGCAAAATAAGAATGTTTGGCATAAACAAAAAAATAAACATCCATAAAAAGGTACTACACAGAAATCTGGGAGATTAAAAATTCTCTTCAAAGTATGGGCAGCAGAAATGAGCAATGTGAGGATAGTGTCAGAATGAAAAGATGGAACTGATGCAGGTGAACAGACACACAGCAATACCTTAAAACAACAAGAACGTGAAAAATGTTCAGTGGCTAGATGCTAGAAAGAAGACTAATAAAATTAAATGGAAGTATGAAAAAACAGGAAATAGAGCAATAGCATAAAGAACCTATTTACTCAAATAATAACAAAAAGTTCCAAATAATGTAAAAGAATTTAACATACAGATAAGTAAGGCATATACCCATGATCAGAAAAGAACTTCTCCATAATACATTATATTCAAAATCCTAAAAGTCTAAAACAAGGGCAGACTCTTAAAAGCTATTAGAGAAAATCAAGTGATCACTTAAAAAGGTAAAGGCATTAGAATTACAACAGACTTCTCAAACAAAAACAGTAAAGACCAGGAATATTTGGTGTGAAGTGTTTGATGCTCTAAAAGAAAACAACTTCCAACTAAGATGTATTCTGCAAAGCTATCTTCCAAAATTCATGGAGAAATCAGTTCTTTTCTTGACAAAGAGTCAGAAATTCACAGCCTTAAGCCAGTACTTCAGAAGATTCACCAGGATATCCTAGAAAGAGATGATGAAGCCCACAATGTAATGGAATGAATATATCCAGCAAAGAATGCAGTTAACTAGAGGAGAATAAAAAGAAACAACAGGGGGAAAAAAATCCAGTGACAGGAATAATTCAGAGTTATAGTAATAACTCAGAATGAATGGTCTCAATTCTTCAATAAAGACACAGAATGGAAAGTTGCATCAAAAACAAAGCCTACCAGTATGCTGTGTACAAGAAAAATTTTAAATAGATAGATTCCTAGAAATATATGAATGATCACACTAAAATAAGATATAAGAACTCCAATTAACTCAATACAAAACAGTAGAAATTGTGCAGTAATGAAATACCTATGAACCAGTTAAAGCTCAAGACTCAATGAATTCACCACTAATCTTCATCTAATGCTAATTCTTCTTTTTTATTGAAATCTTTATTGGTACATTACATATACACATCATAATTGCTCTCCACGATGGGGATTTGTACCAGTATAAGACACAATTTAATTCTCATTTTTTCCTATAGCCCTACCCACCTTACCACCCCCCCATATATATAAAATTTGTTCCCTTTCTTTTTTGTTATAATCTCATTATTTTTCCTCCTTCACTCTATTTCACTTTCTCTGCCATAAAAAATGATAAGTTTGAATCATTTATACTTAAATGGAAATACCTTGAGGATATCATCATAAGTGAAATAAATAGGTCACAGATAGGTAAATATTGCATCTTTTCTCTGGTATGAGAAAATAAAGATCTAATGCTAATTCTTTAACGAAACTGAAAGGAAAGGAATACTGACAAATTTATTTCGGAAAGCTAGTAAATTACTCTGAGTCCAAAACCATACAAGAAGTTAACTAGAAAAGAAAACTATAGCTGAACCTCTTTAGTGAATATAGCCACAAAAGTCAACAAAATACCGGAAAACAGAATGCAACGAATCACTTACAAACAAGTGGGCTTCATCTCATGGATGTACTAATGACTCAAAATATTCAAATCATTAAATGTAACATAACATATAAGCAGAAGCAAGGACAAAAATGACATGATCCTCTCATTAGATGCTGAAAATGAGTATGACAAAATCCAACACTGCATTTTACGATTTTAAAAAACCCTAAAGAAGGTAAGTATGGCTAATTCTCAGAAGTGGCCAAATGACCACCAACAAATTAATGGATAAAGAAAAGTTGTTATTTATAAACAATGGAGTGCTACTCTGCCATAAAAAGGTTAAATTCATGTAATTCATAGGAAAATTAGATGTATCTTATGACCATAGTGTTCAGTGAAATAAATCAGAGAGCTAAGCTTAATGTGTGTTTTCTCTTCTATAAAATACCCAAAATACAAAGAATGAAAGAGAGAAACAAAAGATACAACAGGAAACAGGGAGACAGATCTTCTGCAAAAAGGAAGATGACCAAGAGAAAGAGGGAGGTGAAGTACAGGGAAGGACAGGAGAAAGGCGACAAGAAAAGAAAGACGATGTGCTATGTACACATACCAACTCCCCACAGTGAATGTAATCATTACACACTGCAAACGTGTACTAATAAAAATAAAAGTTTTTAAAAAGGAAAAGCTGGGGCCAGGGATACAGCTCAGTGGTTCCGGCGGCTGTCTTGCAAGCGCAAGGACCCAGGTTCGATCCGCGGCAACCACATCACAATACTGGGCGTGGAGACTCACCCCAGCAGCAACCAGTACCACATACCACAGTGCCAGGCGTGGTGGCTCACGCCTGTAATCCCAGCACTCGGGAGGCAGAGGCAGGAGGATTGCTGTGATGTGAGTTGGAGGCTGAGCTCAGGGCCAGCCTGAACCACAAAGCGAGACCCTGTCTCAAAAAACCTTAAAAAAAAATAAAAATAAAAATAAAAATGAAAAGGAAAAGCTGGTTGAAATTCAAAAGTTTAATAGGAATGCAAGATTAATGAAAATAACAAGGTTAATTAACAAGATTAATTAAAACAAAAAATTTTGTTTTTTAAAAAAGTATATACAAATATAAGATGCAGAAAACAGAGATACAAAACCTATCCTCTTGGCCAAACAAATAAAAATAAAACAAAAAGAAAGAGATGTGAAATTAGGTATATATTACTATTAGTTACTGAAATAAAGAAAGCTCTCGTAGAGAAAAAAAAAATGTGGTGGAAAATATAATTAATAGCAAAAGAAGGGATATTTAGCTGGATGTGGTACCGAAAGCCTATAATCCTTTGACAGACCTCAGAGTCTGAGGCCCAAGTATCACAAGTTGTCAGCCTGGGCAAATTAACAACTTAGTAAGACTTGTTTCAACATAAAAAATTTTAAAAGCCTTGGGAATATAGCTCAGAAGTAAGGTCCTAGGTTTAATCTTCTGTATCAAAAAAAAAGGAAGAAAAAAATTGTTTTACTTTTCAATTTGTTCCTTTAACTCATGATTTCATAATGAAATGTTAGTACTCACATATGAAATTTCATTTTTTTGTGACTTACCTCAATTTTAATACTTTAAAACCCTAATTACATTAAAAGGCTAGCAATTGAACAATGTTAAACTATATTCTAGAGAGAATTTTAGAGCTGTCATAAACGATCTCTTTCCTTCAAGTTTTTCACAAATGTTCTGAAAATCCAATACTAACCTATACAAAATAATGAGACCAATAAAGTTGCTATATAAGCAAGTGCCTAAAAATAGAAGCAAATATAGTGGGTTTTTGTTTTGTTTTGTTTTGTTTTTTAGGTTTTTTGAGACAGGGTCTTGCTTTGTGGTTCAGGCTAGCCCTGAGCTCAACCTCAAACTCACATCACAGCAATCCTCCTGCCTCTGCCTCCCGAGTGCTGGGATTACAGGCATGAGCCACCACGCTTGGCACTGGTGGTATGTGGTACTGATTGCTACTGGGCATGAGTCTACACGCCCAGTATAGTATGTGGATACCAGGGATCGAACCCGGGTCCTTGCGCTTGCAAGACAGGTGCCAGAACCACTGAGCTAACTCCCCGGCCCGCAAAGATAGTGTTTTTAATAAAGGGAAAATCACATAGAACAGTTCATTATAAATTATTATTTGTAGCATCATTTCATCATTGACAAACACTCCCCCAAAATTGGGTTATTAAAAATCCTTTTTGGCCCTTAAGTCAATACTGATCTGTAATTATAATAAGGCTAATATATTCTAATGCTTCATGAAGTACTTCTATTGACATTATTTCATTAAATTCTCACAAGAGGCCTATGAATTCCATATTATTCCTTTTAGCAATGGTAATCAGGGATAATAATAAGCACAAAATCAGTATTTTACTGACTACCTAATTTGCTGTCTTTCCCCATATCAATTTCTTCTGAATCATCCAAGAATCATGTGTGACAGAAACGCAAGCCACCCCTCATCATCACTGTCCTCTTTTGCTCTGGCTCCTTGAGACACCTCTTCATGCTAGCAAAACTGGCACTAGGACTGCTCCTGTCAGAGGTGCCAGATCCATGGCCAAGGGCACAAGTGCCAGCCTCCCACTTCTTGGGAAAAGATCAATTCGAGTTCAGTCTACCACATGACACCCTGTCAGGCTGCTTCACAAGCACCTGGAATAGGAACTCTGTATCGAATGTATTCATACATTCGAAACACAGATTTTGCCCTTGATATCTTAAAAAAAAATTTTAGTCAACATTACATTTTAAATTTTGACATTCAATCGCTTCTCGGCCTTTTGGCTAAGATCAAGTGTAAATTTTGACATTCATTTCTGTCGTTGTTGTTCTGTGTGGTTTGTTTTGCTGTTGTTTTCCAGCCCTCTCCCAAGGATGCAGGTGTAAGTCCCCAGAGCTGAGCCAGTGGAAGATCAGGGACACATGCACTATGCTATTTTCAGAGTTGTCCTTCCCCACTGAAGCTGGTATCCTCTGATAGCCTCAATCCCTGCCTTCTTTAGGAGGGGCTTTGTCCTGTCACAATCCTCTGACCGCTCAAGCGAAAGACTTTTGACAGGCCCAACCAGGTAATTACCTAGACAGGCTCAGACAGCCCTGAATCCTAGGAGAATACAGCTGAGGCTCACACGCACGTATTATTTACTCTTCTCAATTCCTCTGGGCTAACCTGGGAATCAACAGTGTCAATCAGTCACAGGGTGATTTTTGAGCTCTTTCTCCAAATACAAAACTCAAAATTTTAATTCAGATTTAAACCAAAAAGAATATCTTCGGAAAAATGTGGATGAGAGATAGGGTAGAAAAAATAAAGCAAGACAGAAAAGAAACAAGGAAAACTATAATTTAAAGCTGTACTTTTAAGAAAACCACAGCCTGAAGACACAATCAAAGTTACACAAGGTTACAGTGCCCTTTCCACCCCTCAGCCTGTTTTTCTTCCAGATTCCTCATTTCTAAAATTCCTAAAAATCTTAAAGATACATAAGTGTTTAAATCCCTGCCTTTTTCCTTCCAATACTGTGAATCCACAAATTCCAAAGACTTCCACTCTCAAAGAAACTGTACTACTAATAGGGCACTGTGTCCACAAACTTCAAATACATGTAAAAAATTTCCATTTTTATCTAATTGATAAAACCAGTTTGGGGTTTAGCTTATTAATGATGAAGCTGATTTGAGAAAACAAACACTAGGTAAGTAACAATGAATTCAGAGATTAGCACTCCAGATCATCTGTCTCGAGGGTACCTCAGCACCACACAAACACCCAACCCCAGACACCACAGTGCAACTCACCTTCAACACTCAAACTCATTTCTGAGCATACACTTCTTTGACGCTACTTTAAAATATCGGCCTGTACTTCACAGTGACCCTCCTGAAATTCTCTTTCTGTGATATGAATTAAGAGCCTACTAACACAGTGAGTTGAAGTCCCCATCTTCTCTCTGGGGGACTCAATTATTCTGCCTCTGCCATTGGTTGGAGCAAAAAAGTCCATCTTTTGAGACTATAACTGAATTACAAACATTTCAACCAATCAACAAAGCAAAGTACTCAGTATTGAAAACATATGTTTTGTTTTGTTCCTTATGGGTTTCTCAGGTGGACAGTGCTTTTGGAAGTCCATACCCTCTATTGCTGGCCTCTCCTTGTCTTCCTGGGCTTGTCCTCTTCCTCTTAACAGCTGTTATCAGACAGTGGCTTTTCCCATCATCTCATGTTATCTACTTTCTGCTCATTTACATGGATAGTAATTTCTCTTATTAATTCTTACATGGAAATGAACCCACATATAATCCATAACTATGGCTCCTGGGCTGTGATGCCAGGCCATACCATCATCATAACATTCCTCTTCATATCCTGGCAGCTCCGTCTCTTGTTATAGCAGATTCTAGAGTTTCTTCATTCTCACTGAAGGCTCTAGAAGTTTTTCTCATAGTTATGGATTTCAAAAAGCATTCTATCCCTGAGTAACCCATCCATAGCAATAAAATGAAATGTACACATTCAATCTCAGTACTTATTCTTTGTTGATTGGATGAAATGTTTGTAATCCAATTGCAGTCTCTTTTTTGCTCTAACCAATGATGCTATGATGCAGAATAATTGAGATATGTAAATAAATATGTCCAATAAAACTTTTTCAAATTTTACTATTTTTTAAAAATATATTTTTGGGGGCCAAGGGTTTAGCTCAGTGGTTCCAGCACCTGTCTTGCAAGCACAAGGACCCAGGTTCCATCCCGGGTAACCACATACCATACTGGGCATGGAGACTCACACCCAGCAGCAATCAGCACCACATACCACAGTGCAGGGCATGGTGGCTCATGCCTATAATCCCAGCACTCGGGAGGCAGAGGCAGGAGGATTGCTGTGATGTGAGTTTGAGGCTGAGCTCAGGGCCAGCTTGAACTACAAAGAGAGACCCTGTCTCAAAAAAAAGAAAAAAAAATCTCTTTTTGTGTGTGTTTTTCAGTAGCTACTGCTTTTAATATATATTGGTGTCAATTCTGACATTTCTCTCCATGCTTGGAATTACTCTAGATGGCTGGGCATAGCCTAAGACCACAGACTACCACTTTCATTTAAAATCTTGTCCTCTGAAGCCAAGAATGGAAAAGAGAAAAGTGAAAAGCAATTCCGTAGAAGGTACTATCTACAAAGCACAATTAAATCTTAAACTGGGGAAGAAATTCACACACATAGGCCAAGTTGGGAAATATCAGGTCTTAGCCATAGTCTTGGCTTTGAAACATTTTCCTTTAAAAAAACATAACTTCAAGAGAGAAATAATCATTTACTTTATATGGAAGCCGACCTCAAAATATAAATTGTTCATTAAAGCTCATTTCATAATTCATGCTAATTATACACAATTTCAGACACATTCTTTGTGTTATTTTTAAAAAGCAGTAAACAGACACAATGTAATATTGATCATTAACTACTAGGTCATTATTTTTATTTGCTTTTTTCTTAAAACTAGATAGTTTTTTTCCAAATTCATGGACTGAAAAGCGAACCACAAGGTCTTTTAATTCATTTACTTCCTCTCTGCATGAACTTTTAAAAATAGAAGTGACAGTCAAGCTAATTAAATCTATGGGCAGAAAGACACACAAAGAACAAGTGAGATACTATGATATGCATTTAGTATCAAGACAAACATATGTTCTATAATAAAACATATGCTACATAAACACACATTCTTCTTTACTCCATTGCTCAGGACACCATTCTGTCTTTCCACATCCAAGCACTCATAAATTTGGGGGTTGAGGTGCCTACCCACTAGTTCCACTACCTTATCACCTGCTCCGTTCAGTCTCACACAATCTACTCACAGATAGGTCATTCTATTGAAATAGCTCCCTCAAAGGGAATGAGAAGAAAAGCCTAGATCATTTACATTATCTAGTCTGCCATCTGCCCTCCAGATCTACTTTCTCCCCTTCTGCACCTGCTGCTGGCCCTGGAAGGCTGATCTCGCGAACCACATCCAGCATGTTGGCCCCGTCACACTCAGCCTTTTGCTTGGGTCAGTGAGAGGAGACATGGGTAGAAGATCATGGGAGAGGTCGGCCAGGCATGGACCTGCAGCTGCCTCGCTGCTGGCACTGCTCCAGCCTACCACCTCCCTCCATCCACCTGCCCTCGCCGGGTTCCAGTGACCACTTCTTCTACGCCCCGCCAGGCCTGGTGATGTCTGGCAGGAATATTAAACTCAGGAACTATTTTGAATTGCTTTCTTTTGTTGGTGTCTAGACTTTGTTCTCTCCTCCTCTAGGCTCACTACTGGAGTATTCCTTTTGGGGCACTGCTTTTATAGCTCTAGAGCAACCTGCACTTCCCTTTGTGACAATTCACACTCACATTCACAACACTAAGTTTCTTGCCTTATTAAAAATCACAGAGAAAATACAGAAGAGTGTGATTTAGTTCACTGAACAAATAGTCATGTAACCACTCTAAAACCAGGGAAGTGGCACAGTCATCGCATTCAGAGAAATGAGGTCAGAATAGGTGATGTGAAAAAGTGAATGTCCTCCCTGGTTCTTCTGCATTCTTTCCCTTAACTTCATTCCTCACTTTCCCTTTCAGTGAGGATCATTAACAGCCTCGCTAGTCTTTTCCCATAGCTGTCTCCATGATATGCAAACCCACATGAAATGTATATATTCACATATAAGGAGAAATGACCCTTGCTTCACAGAAACTGAAATAATTCTACATATTACTTTTCAGTGGTGACTATAAATCTAGATCAATGACCCAAATAGCCTCATAACATTACAGAGCCCAGGATTACTGTAATTTACTTAACCAATTCTCTAGTGATGAATAGTTCATTTTTCCTCAGTGTCCCCAAACAGTGTGGCCATAAACATGCATATGCATGTACTGTTACTGGTGTGTATATTCATGTAAGCCAAATTGTTAAAAGTGAGATCACGAAGGCATAGTAATATATAGTTTCATTTAGAACCCATTGACTGTTCCTGTCAGTTTAATTTCTATATTTCATTTTATATACTGGGTATAATATCATATATGTAATTTTTGAATCTTCTCTCCCCACTTAATAGTTACACTTTTCTATGTACTATATACTTTATAAGATAATACAAATGATTGCATCTATCCATTAATATTGCATGATTTCTTCAAATTTTGTAAGTACGGCATCCAATGTCATTGTTTACATGGGAAGAATTTATATCTCCTCCCCATAATCCCTGCTCAGGAAGAAATCAAAGCTTTGACAAAAACATAAGCCACAATAGAACCTGTTACAGGCATGCCTCTCACCCATCATGATCAGCTGGCATTAATTTCATTTTTTGATGGGCACAATAATTGATCCAGTGACTCTCAATATTAAGAACAATGCCAGGGGCATATGCTTCCATCATCACTTCAATGACTTCCATTAAAGGAAAAAGATCATAAGATTGCCAGGCGTTTCCTGAGTATGGTGAGCCAGCTTTCATGTGAACCTTGTGGCAAGAAAAGGGTTTATCTGAGATCAAAGGTAAATGAAAGCAACAAAAGTGGAAAGGAATCCCTTCACCCTACCCCAAGGACACTATTGTAGAGGTGAGCATAATTAGAAGTACATAAGTTTTGAGTACAGGTCATATTTCACAACAGCTTGGCAACATTCCATAGTCATCTCTGTCACCAAAATAGTATAAGCAATTTTATGGCTGGCAGTAGAGGAACCATGACAAGGAAAATTTGGTCACCATTCAATAGTATAACCTCTGCTTGATCGTCTTGTCACCAGATAAGAAATTTCTGTGTGTATTTCAAGGAATGAGGAGGTAGGAAAATTACAAAGTCAATAGAATATGGATTAATAGTTTTTGTGATACCTTCCCACTATTTCCTGCATAGATGGTAATGATGTTGGTGTTCACTCTTTAGTCTTGTGAGAAGAAAATGCAGATTTCACTCTCCTGGGAATTACTACTCATCTGTAACACCAGAAGCATCCAACTGGACAACTGGAAACAGATGCTTACTTTTGCTAGACTTAATTTCTTACTTGAGCTGTTAATGACAGCATTCAATAATCTTACCCCATTACTTCAGTAAAATACCTAGGTGTTATTTCCACAGGAAACAACTGCCCACAGACCATAAACTTAGTCTGGTTAATAGCTAACATGGGAGAAAGGTGGGAGCTGGATTCAGATAAAGGGCCACTTTATGCTGATGGTAAAAGAGTTACTCTCTTCCAAGGTCTGGTGACTCGAAGGCCACCTATAGCATTGTTCCTCAGTGGGCACAAAGAGTACTCTCAGCCAGCATATGAGCCAAGCTTCTTCAGCATGCCAAACACAAACTTTTCCTTTCAACAAAAAGCTGCTTATATTATTGCAAATCTCTGTTATTGTTTTTATTTTAAGACAAAAGATGTTGATGTATAAATTGCTTTTTCTGAACAAAACCCTCAGTATTCAGGTTGAATGGCAGTGTTGGCACTCACTAAGAAATGAGTGGGTTTCAGGTTGCAGTTTGGGAACTTGTCTCTGAAAGATTCACCATCACCGGGCTAAGGTGTCTGTTGGTATTGAGTGGGAGAACTGCAACAGGGAAAAGGCATCTAGAAGCTAGAGATTCCTCTCCACTGAGCTCATCAGCTGCAGAAAAGCACTGAAGGATCTAATGCAAAAAGCAGGCATGGCAACAGGAGTAAAGAGAGAAAAGGAGATAAGAACATAAGCTACGGATCAAAGATTCCATCTGGAAAGCTGAGTCTGTCTTCAGTGTCTTTCAGAGAAGGGACAATAAGAGATAGTGTGTGGGAATCCTGGACAAAGTGCCTGGCAGAGGACTGGAGCCAGAAATAAAGGTCTCTCCCACTCATATTCCTCTTCCCTCTCCCAGCCCCTTCTGTTTGTAAGTGTAGGAGCACGGGGAGGCTCTCTAGCAGGGAATCCCTATGATTCTTAAGACTCACTGAGAGTGCTCTTAAAGGTTCCAGTGAAGCCTGGGGCCAAAACATGAAGGGAATAATCATGAAGAATTGTACTGAGGGGCCAAAGGAAAGTGCAGCCATTTCCTCAGCTTGTGCTTCACAGGGTTCATGGTTACTCACCTCAGAAACTAAATACCTCTGTGCCCACAAACAACTGAATGTAAGATAAAGCTTTTATAATACATTCATATAGGAAATGACAATGAAATCATTGTAAGCCAAGGAAGAAAAAGATTTATTATATTTTATTTATTTTTAGGATTTTTTGAGACAGGGTCTTGCTTTGTAGTTCAGGCTGGCCCTGAGCTCAGCCTCCAACTCACATCACAGCAATCCTCCTGCCTCTGCCTCCCAAGTACTGGGATTACAGGTGTGAGCCACCACACCCGGCACTGTGGTATGTGGTACTGGTTGCTGCTGGGCGTGAGTCTCCACACCCAGTATGGTATGTGGTTACTGAGGAACAAACCTAGGCCCCTGTGCTTGCAAGACAGGTGCCGGAACCACTGAGCTAAAACCCCGGCCATAGATTTATTATACTTTAATGCATTCAATGCATAGCTTCAGGATGAGAGACACATATGGTTTGGTAACCTAGAATCTAGTAGGATTTCTAAAAGGAATCTTAGGAGCTGGGTGTGGGGATGCACAGCTACAATCCCAGCCCTGTGAGTGTCAGCGACAGGAAAATCACAAGTGTGAGTGCAGCCTGTTCTCCCACTCAATAGGGAGAGCCTAACTCAAACTTAAAGATGTAAGAAGGGCTGAGGCTTATCCAGGTCTGCAGAGATTTGGGGCCAAGTTTTTCCAAGTTTCTAGAATCAATAGCAAGAAAGTATTTTCATCACTACAGCTTTCTAATCAATGAAATAAAATTTACAAGTTTAGGAGTTTTCTAGTAAGGTAGATAGGTTATATTAAAAAACAAACAACAAGCCTTACCAAACTAAGACTGATGGATTATAAAAATAAGATGACAAATATTAACCACATTTAAAAGAACCTCACTTTGGATTGGCACTTTAGAAGAACTTATAATATGTCACAGATTCCTAATGAACAGAAAGCTTTTGAAACTCTTGTTTCCTACACAGATCTGTTCTATCTCAAAAACTGCATATGAATCTTCTCTAACCTATAAGAGAGCATATATCATATTACAAGCTCTTCTCTAGATAGACTCTGACTGTGTGGTGTTAGAGGTCTGCTGAAAAAGAACATTACCTGCGTGGTAGCACACAAAACCCTGAGTACCTGCCCTGTTGCCTCAGAAAACACAGAACACAGGAGTGACATGCCCTTTCCCAATTACTTCCAAGTAAAATCTCAAATTCCATTAAGCAGTTGAGCTTTTTAATACTTTTTGCATAAGAAAAAATGTTACACCAATCACAGCAATAAACTACTAGTAAAACTCAACTTTAGCATAGACAGCTATTTTGTATTTGGGGAGGACTAAAGAGAAAACAGTGAAAAAAGAAAATCTGAACCAAGTTTCTTCAAAGGAGACCGAATTATTCCCATCTGGTAAAAATATTATTTGATATAAAATAATGGCACCCATGAAGAGGATTCAGAGAAACAAGAACCTGGGACTACAGACAGAAGAGTGGAAGCACTGAGAACTTGGGGGCTTCCACGCAGAGAACCTCCACGGTGACTCCAGCAGCACGAATAGGGACGTTTGGGTCAGGGGCCAGGGCAGGGGTCAGAGGCAATGACAAGTTGCTTCTCCCTGCCGGTTCCTGTTCCTTTAGTCCTCATGTTTACCAACTATAATGACAACTTTAGAGTGAGCCAACATAAATGAATAAATAAACACATCAATAAACCAGAAAGCATGTATGAAGTATTGCTCCTGGAAACAACTATACCTCTTAGCTTCTACATCAACACCACCTCCACCATCTCCATAATGCCCCGTTCAACTCCTACTTTTCTTGCTACCATGTGAACTAACAGGTCTAGGAATTCCAGTTCGTCTTTTATTACCCTGTCTCTGAACAGCACAAGCAGCCCAAGTCACCCAAGGCCAGAGCTAAACATCTTAAACAAGGACTAACCTGGCGGTGGTGGCTGCTGAGGCTGAGTTGTGGTCTTCCCCGGCACCAAGCTGTTTTCCAAAGTCTCCCCAGGTACCAACCGAGGCTGGTCTGCTCTGAGGGAGGCTGGGCAGGCTCCTCTGGTCTCCGTGACCTTTGCAGAAGGTGGTGGCTCCAATGTGTCAGCAGAGGAGGACTCAGAGAAGATCCTGCTCTGTCCACCAGAAGAGTCATTGAGAGTGACCTCCCTCTCGCCAGGGAGTGAAGGGAGCCGGAGGATTCTGTGATGTGGCTGAGGGCTGGGAGGACTTGGACAGAGAGACGAGGGAGCAGGTGGCAGCTGCTGATGTGCGTCGGACTGAGGGGATGAATTATTAAACCCCAAGCCGGGAGCTGCTGGCTCTGGGGCCAACGGCCTCCTCTCATCACCTCTGCCTTGCGAGCACTCAGGATCTCCAGTGTGGGGCAGGCCCGGGAGCAAGGCTCTGTGGCCCCTCTGGGGCATCCCAGCCCTCCTCTTGCTTCTGGTTTCCGGGAGGCTATGCGTGGAAATTGAGTTGAGAGGGACACCCAGCCTCTTCCCCTGGGTGGCCTCATCTAACTTCTCACTCTCAATCACCTTGAGGAGGACTCTGTTCACAGCTACATCGGGGCCGGCTGGTAAACTACGAGCAGAGGCTCGTTCTCTGGCTGGCAACTGCAGTGACTTGGTCTCTTGCTGCTCCTTGCTCTGCCACCTGGATCCGTGCACCCCAGCCTCGGCTTCTGGGAGGGTGAGAAAGTCCACACTGGGCACAAACTCAGCTCTGACCTCTGGGTAAACAGCAATCTTTTCTTCGCCCTCAGGATGCACATTAACTACTCGTTGCACCTGAGTGTTCAGGTCCTGGACCTTGGCCACCACTCTGGAAATGGGTTTCTTCCTGCATGTCTGCTGGGCCAACTTCCCCAGGCCACCTCTCTGTGCCTCGGAGTGCTTCTTAGCACCCTCATGACTTTCAGGTCCACTTGGCTGCCCATGCGCCAGCCCGGAAGGCCCCCTGGGCCACTCTTGCATACCATCCTCTTCTGCTTCTGTGGCACCCTGGTCAGGAGTCAGCGCCGCTCTCTCCAGCTCAGCATCTTCTGAGGCCACGCAGGACTTCGGAAAGCCCAGGTCTGCGTTGGGTGTCCCACAGACGTCTGCGGCACAGTTTTCTCTCCTCTGCAGGAAAGACGTCAGGGCCCCACTTGGAACCAAGTTTCCTCTCTCCTCCAGGAGCCGGAGATGAAGCCGTGTTCCAGAAGGAGGAAGGCAGTTGCTGGGACAGATCTGGTCCTTCCCCATCTGAGGAGCAGATTCCTGGCCACCACGCCCTCTCCTTCTTGCTCTCTTCTGCGCCTCGAAGCTCTCCCTCCTTCCGCCAGACCTCCGGGGCTTTCGGTTCCCATGGATGTGCCTCTTATACAGCGGGCCCACAGGGAGCTCCCCGTGCCAGACACCAGCACCTGGGTAAGAGTCGTCCTCAGGAGCCAGACCCACAGACAGCTCCAGCAGCTTCCCCTCCTGATTCCCCATGGAAACACCCAGGATGTGGTCTGAGCTCCGTAGATCAGCCAGCAGCCTCTCCCTCTCCGCTGTGAGTTTGTACAGCTCAGTCAGAATGTCTTTTGTGGGAGTCGGCTTGAAAAATATGTCCCCTGGAAGTTCGTTCAGCTGTTGTCCGAGGCTGATGGTGTCTGACTCCTCCCTGACTTGGTAGCAGTTATGAAAACCTTTATTGGATCTGTCTAGAATTACAGTGCCCTTGTATGAAAATCCTCTGACTTCCCCCTTTGGAAGATAGAAGCTGATGTAGCAGAGTTCCGTAATGGGCTTACGCAATTGAAGGGTGCAGTGAGTGCCTTCCATTATGCCTGCCTAATTATTCATGCCTTGGAGAGGCCGGTCTGTGGTCAGGCTTCCCAGGCTCCAGCGGTGAAGCATGTGATGGTGACTACGCAGAGAAGGCAGCTGACAGTCATCTCCAGCAAGGAGCCTGCCTGTTAGGGGAACAGAGGAAGAAAGCAGCTGGTCTAACACAGTGCATAAAGCATGCAGCAATATAAATCAAGGCATAACCATGCTTGTCCTTCCTTCCTCCCTAGCTGACTTCAACCACCTCTCAAGGCATCAGCCAACAGCCAGCTCCACCTTCCTCCCCACTCCCACCTTCCCCCTGGCCAAGTGGAGCTTTCCTACAACTGCAAGAGGGGGTGTGTCCCTCTCCCCCTTTGGGGAACTCACCCTAAATCTTGGATCAGGTCTCTCAACCTCTCTAGGCCACAGTTTACAGTCTTCTCTAAATTAGAAGGAATCAAATTTCCCAGAAATCCTGAGGAAATGGACCAGGAGATCCTTAGAAGGCATAACTGTTTAAATAACTCATGTTTGGAATATAGTGGAGTTTTGACTTACAAACTTAATCAGTTCCTGAGGGCTGGCTGTAACTCAAGTTAGATGTAAGTCAATACATCTGAGATCTGGGTGTTTACCTGGATACATGCTACAGATAACAGAAGGCAGATGATTCTTCCACTAAGCTAATTAATCCACATTGTTCGTATGTCAGGCTGGTCATAACTGAGTGCTCACTGTATTACTTTGAAAAGTCAAGCTTTTGTACCCTCCACAAAGTACCTTCTAAGATTTGATATTCATTATTCTTTTAACTTAAAGCACAGAATGACAGGTTGTAAGCCACAAGAATGAAGTTAAAATGAACATTTAAATTAAACAGGTTAAAATTTAAATAAGTAACTCAGAATATTTAATCAAGTTTTGTTAGGTTTGTTTTGGGTTTGATTTTTGTATAGTTTTCTTTTTCTACTTGCTTCCTATTTGCAGCCAAGTGGAATGACAGAGAAAATACTTTTGTCACCATCTGGATTTTTAATGAATTCACTAGTTAAGTGGCTGAAATCTTCCATAAGCAGTGAAGATAGGTGCTTCCTCATGTGATATGAGAGGGTCTTAGAAATGGCTAAAATCTATATACATTTACATGAGACTTAAAATTCCACACAATATTTCATTCTTAATATATTACTCATCTTCAAGTCTTCTCACTTGAAAGAAATCCCTTTGGGAATGGTAAGAGAAGGACCATCTATTAACCATTGTAATCATTAATGAATGATACTCATCAGATTTTTTTTCTAATTAGTTATGGATAAGAAAAAGTCACATAAAGGTACATTTTGAGTGGAGAAAAATTTTGCACTAGGAATTGATAGGGACAGACAAAACTAATAATGACAAAATAATGTTAAAAAGTCAACATCTGGTCAAACAGGAGGGCTCAAAATTTACATAATTTCAAATAGGAATAATACTGCTTTTTTTTCTGAAAGCCTCCTTGCCAAGAAAGAAAACTCTTAACTTTTGAGTATATATTCACATACACTTGCCTTTTCTCAGTTTTAAATTTTGTTTGATTTTTTTGTTGTTTTGAGATGACATCTCATTATGCTGCCCAGGAGAGTCTCAAACTTGCAATGCTCCTTCAGTCTCCCATTTGTCTTGAATTACAGATTTGTATGATCACAACTAGCTTGTTACCTCATTTAGTTAGAGAAAGGGTTAGAAGAACAAGGGAGGTACACAGGAGAAACGAGAAGCCACCACAGGCCTTGCTTTTCCCATATGTATATAAAGAACCATTCTCGTTCAACTCGTCATGTTTTTAAATCTTTTCCAAGGTGCTTGTTTTTGATACTGTAGAGCCCAGCCTGACTAACTTAACTCCATTTTTTTAAAAAAGGCCTTGCCCTGAGCTAAAGTCTCCATCCCAAGAAATGCCCCAAATTCCTTAGAACTAGAGTAAACCCCAACCAGGGCACACGTCATGAGCAAGGGCCAATCATCAGGGCAGCAAGGCCTCTGTTACCTGATAGGGCTAAACCTCAAGATTCTGGCTGTGACTGCTGACCCTGACCGTTTCCCTGCATGTCCTGATAAAGAGGCTACTCCTTGAGACAAAAAAACACCCTGGCTAGCCAATACCTAAAGCCCCCATACTCTTTAAAATCTTAGCCTAACCGATGACCCTACATCTTGAAACTTCTACCATCTCCTAATCCCCATCATAAAAACCTGACCCTCCCAGGGCTCAAGGCTCTCAGCATCTCGGTATTGGGAGTCCCTGCTCAAGCTTGAATAAACCCTCATGTGCTTGCACTGGGGACGGCTCCTGGTGTTCTTTGGGTACCTCGTGATCTGGGCATAACAGATACACCCTAAAGATGTTCATATATGTAGATACCTGCAGATTACTGGTACAAACTCTCTGGATACATCCAAGAATCCACTTGAAAAGTGGTCTTTTATTTTATGATTTACAGAAATCAGGTATAAAAGTAATAGCAGAACTATCAGTATCTTTTACATAGGATCCTGAGCACTTAGGATCAAGAGTTCAATTTATAAATTCTCAGAAGGGAAGCACCAGATGTGCCATTCTGAATTGTGGAAAGACAGGCCGTCCACCTCTGTCCTCTAGCAAAATTCTCTTCTACCTATTTTTTACCTCCTTAATTTCCCTGGATTAGGGAAATGTGTGATGTGGGGAGGACAGTAGAGTGGAAACATCAGAATCTGTTTGAAGTAAGAGGACAAAGCATATGCCATCATTTCAAACAACTACTTGTTCTAATAGCCTGTTCCTTAAGTGGGAATTATATATACACATATGTTCACTTTGCTGTCTCATCTAATCAGCTCATCATCATTTTTCACATGAGGAAGTTGAAATCGAGAGATCTAGAAACTTGTCTGAGATGATAAGGCTCAGAAGAGGCAAGTTTCAAAGTTGAGTCTCACTCCATTGCTACCCAGGGAATGTTACTCCTCATCTATTGCTTTCTGTTGATGAATTGATTCTCCAGGCAATTTGAATGGAAGAGTTCCTTCATTTTGCCTACCTAGTATTGTATAATTGATCCCACAGTGTCTAGCATCTTCCTACTTTTAACATTCATTAGATACTTTCTGAATATCTGATTGTATAAAATGTTACTCCCTCAGCTTATCCCTTAAACCATAAGATTAGAAAATAGTACAAAAATTTATTAGGTCTGGGAGTAAAAACTTTAATGGTCAAGTAGGACCCAATGAAGGTTGTGACTTAGAAATTAAGAGACAAGGACTCACATAAAGTTCAAGTCCTTCATGTATTATAGCCTTGTGTTCCTTTATTATAGAGTTAAACAATTTTTTTCTAAGTCTTTGTCTTATTAATGAAAAAAAGGCATAGTACTCTATATATCAATCAAAGTTGGGAAATTCAAGCCAAGGTCTAAGAAATGCTCTTGTATTTTATACCAATAAAGCCAATGCAAGGTATGAAGTTGGAAACCAAAGGAGAATTAAGGCCTAATTGGCCTCCTCTGTGAGCGGAAGGAGAAAGGCCACATTCACATAGTACATATTAGGGAAAACTTAAAACAGCAGAGGTTAAGTTGCTTGGCAGAGTATCTGCTAATGACTATTGAAAAGCTCGTGAGTCTTGTGTTACCTTTATTGCTTGTCCCCCTGTTTGGGTGAATAAAGGCAAAAGGAGCCAGATTCTGGGAGCTCCTCTGCCTACTAGAGGAACAAGCCCTCGGGGTGCCAGCCTGCTAAGCTGACTGCATGTCTCTTTGTAATTCATTCTTTTTTGGGTCCCTGGAGCAGATCTACGTCCCAGAACAAGGCTGGCCAGGTGAGTCTGCTACAGGCAGTGCCCCAACATGGGACTCAGGACCTAGACCAGCCACAATATGAAGCTACTGTTATGAAAAATAAGAAACACTTTGCAGTATTGTCTTAGCTATCCAGAAACTTCAGCTTGGTCTTATTTTACTGTATTTATAGTGCCCAAATCTGGAGTCAAGAAGGAAACTTAGTTTACTAGTCCTACTTCTTATGCTCTTTATTATGTTTCTACACTCTAACTCCAAAATTTTTCCATCTATAGCAAGCTGAGGTTAGAACCATCATCATGGAGATGACTGTTACACTAACAGTGACTTAGTGCTTCCATAACATAATCAGGCCTCTCCTCTTCTTCCTGATAGTAACAGGAGTGAATACACAGAAATAGAAATTATGTTTCAAGTCCTCTTATATCTTCATTCTTTTCCATAGTTAGAAACTGTTTTTATTGAGATGACTGTACACCCCTTCATTATCCTTAGTGAGTATTTACAGAGCACAAAATCATTAAACTCCTCTCTCCACCAAAGAAGACCATCAGGATTCATCCATCAGCCTATTGCTCTTGATGTCTGTGCCAGGGTCTGTTTCTGGTCATGTGTACTTCAGTCCTCTCTCCCTTCTGAATTCCTGACCTTTGTGAAATGAGAAATTATAACCTAACATTCCACCTTATTAGTTGGAAATATTGTTTGAGGTTATTTACTAAACTGGTTGTGAAACTAAAAACATTCCTCTTCTTGGGAGAAGTAAAACACTGGCCTTTAGCAAAAGACAGTCAACCTCAGGCCTGTGAAGACTCTGAAGAGTTCCGTGAAAAGAAAGCTTTGGGGCACATTCTCTGCAGCAGTGCTGAATCACGCACATTTTCATCTGGGAAACCAGAGGAAAAGAATCTGTCTGGAAGTCTTGTGGATGAAAAAGCAAAATAAGCAAGAGAGTAATGTGGAGTGGGGTTAAACGCACCAGAGCTACCATTCTGTGCTGAGTTCACAAGACTCTTCCAAGAAGCATTTGCTCAGTCTGCTTTGGCTCCAGTGCACCAGCTCTGCAGGGCCCACACATTAAATTATACATCTTAATTTGGTCTGGGAAGTGACCTTCTCTGCTTGTGCTCAGCATAAAAGCACTTTGTTTCCTGGGGAGTCTTCATGTCTTCAATTTCCTCTCACTAACTCCAGGCTGACATTCTCTCCACAACGCTGCTGGGGTGATTTATTCCTTGATTCCTTTTCCAATAACCGAGAAGATTATCCAAAATGGTAATGCCCAAAATGGAAATATCTGGTGTGCTTCATCATAATGGAAAATGAATGGCTTTTAGGAGATGCTATCCAATGTTCGTAACATATTTCACAAATGTCTAAAATAAGTTCTCAGAATTAGCTGCAGTCATTCAGTCTGTTGGCTGTAGACTTCCTCATTGGCTCTGGCCCTACATGACCATTTTAAAGCTTTCTGGGCTCACTTATGGCACAGTCATGTCCTGTGACTTCATCAAACCCAGTAGTGCTGAGTATTTGTTACTCACATTGCTGAGCTCTAAATGTTCTATTTGTCCACTCATATTCATGCTTTACCCTCCAACACCATTCTAAGCACCAGGAGACTGATTGTGTAGACTCGATATGTTCTTGCAATCTGGCCTCCCTTGTGTTTTACCACTGGGAGACAACAGTAGCAGACTGAAGGGCAAAACCGAAGAGGGTTAAGATCTCTATTTCCTGGCTACTTTCCTGCTGGACTCTGATCTGGTGTAGATGTACCCCTAATGACGTACCCTGCTCCTCTTGGGTGGCCCCTCCAGCCGCAGCTACTTTCTTTAGGTACCTGTTACAGGTCCCTCTCCTCACTTACTCAGTCCTAAACGGCTTTAGATTTTGTCTCTCTTGTGATTAGGACAAGTTAGTGCCTGCCTACCTCCTCTCCATCCATCCCCTGGGGTGAAGCAGAGGGCTGCTGTTTTTCAAATAGGAGACATTAAAAACAAAGGAAGATCTAAAATAGCTTTCTGAATCTTCTCTGTGGGGAAGATTTTTCTTCAAATAACTTGAACGCTGTTTGAGTAGAAATATGAAAAATAACATAATCCCTACAATACAAAACAGAAAGAGACACATTATATAAGATATCACAGAAAAATCAGATTTCATAAAAAGGAAAGACTTATTAGATGAATCCTTCAGGAAATATTTAAAATAGCTCCTCACTAAAAGATAGGATTTAACAGGTAGAGATTAAGAATACAGAATCCCAAGAAGAGCAGCATCACACAAGATGGGGAAATCAGTTAATGTGTACAATGGAAAAAAAATCACTCTTTGTTTTATAGATATGTGTTAAGAGGGATTAGTCAAGAAAGACAGGCTGTCTCAACCCATCTGTACTATCATAACAGAATGCCTGAGACTGGGCAATTTATAAAAAACAGAAACTTATCAACTCAAGGCTCTGGAGGCTGAGAAGTCCAAGAACATGTCACCAACATCCAGCAAGACTATCTTAGAGTCATTGCAAGCAGAAGATGGCAAGGCAAGAGAGAGCAGAAGTGAGAGGGCATGTCAGTCACTGTCTCACAAACGCAATAAGAAACCTACTCCTGTGGTAAGGATACTAACATGTTCGTGAAGGCAGAAGGCTCATAATCCATACAGTTCCCATTAGGCCCCACTTCCCAACATACACTGAGGGCTGAGTTTCCAACACACAAACTTCAGGGGACCTGACCAGATATTTGCAAGAGTTGTACCACGTAGAAAGATTTTCATCCAGGTTGGTAGGAAGTTAGTTTTAACTTCATAAACATTTGTAAAGCCACTGAGTTTTGAACAGAGAAGTAACAAATTCAGCACTAAATTTAAGAAGGATTAACTTGGCAGTAAAGTCAGAACAGATTGGAGGAGAAAGAGATTAGAGAGCAAATCAAGGATGAAAAGTAGGGACATAAAACTGCAAAAACACTGAGAAAAAAACAAGTTAGAAGGAAAGATTTCAGAGTTTTAGGTAGTTATTTCAGTAGAGCACAGAACACCAGATGATATTGCAAGAGAGAAGCCTCATGGTTAAGTGAAGGAAATCTGAATAATAACCTATACAGACATGAACCCTTTATCTTTGCTGTTATTATTTTTTTTAATGTGAGAATCTGAAGAATGTTTTTAACCTAAGAAGGATATATTGAAAAGGGAAAGATTGATGATACAAATGAAAGAAGGGAAAGAGCCAGAGACAGTGGACAAAGGTAGGTAGCAAGGGAAGGAGCCAGCATGGGTTGGAGGACCCTCAAAAGTGATTGCCTGCACAAGCAAAAGGTCTGTCTTGGGCTAAAAGGCTAGAGCTAGGAAAAGAGAGCTGAGTGTAGGATAGGAAGCCCTGACATTGACAGAGTTGATATATCTCTCAATATTATTTTGTTTTCTTCATTAAGACTCTTTAATCTTATGATTTCCTTGGCATTCTTACAGTGCTATAAGAAGGAAAGCACTAAGTCAGTCTATACTGAAGAAGCAAAGTTCATGCTTTTGAAATGCTGACTTAACTGAAAAATGAACAACACTCCAAGCTAGGTCTTGCAATTACAGTGGATCCCTGCCAATAAGCAAATAAAATAAAATAGTCCATGTTTTGACCAATCATAGTCAGTTATCCAAGGGGAAGAAAGGAGTCTCATTTTTACTTTTTTGTTGTTATTATTCCTTAATTTTTTGACCCAAGAACTAACCATCTCAGTTAGCCAAGTGTGCAACAAGGTATAAACTGTGAGGATCCTCTCAAAGATTTCAGGGAACCATAGCTTCTCCTCTCCCTTACCTCTTCAAAGCTTCACTGTGTAAAGAAAAATGCATACCAGTTTTCCACGTGATCCTAATGAGAGCATCAGAAATGACCACTGTCAATACATCTCTGGTTTCATGTTATTATCTAACTTATATCATCACCTGGGTAAGAAAAATTATTTAAGTTGAAGAAATAACCCTGTTTCTCATTATTTAAAAAAGAAAGAGTATTATTTACTGAACACTCAAGGATTTACCAAGGATGGGTGACTACACAGTATGTTACAAAGGTGGGCTGGGGACATTCTACTTTATCATCTGTAAGACAAAGAGAACTTCCTTTTCAAAAACTAGACAGGTGAATTCAGATATGTGAATGCATTCTGTGGAGTTTGTTTTTAATGGAAACTTTAAATCAGCAACAATCACTGCATATGTTAAGTGAAAGTTGCTTGTTTCCAGATGAAGGAACTTGCTCTTAAATAATGACTCTGTAATTAGAACAAAGAGGTTTAAAAATAGGCTTTTCTGCTCAGCAGACATTTGCAGCCCCATTTTATAAAGCATCAAGGACCCCAGAACAATACTTTTGAGGGACTCCCAACGTTGAAGGTTTGCTTATAGAGCACAGACCTCAGAGAAAAGCAAAATGAAAACTCCAATGCCCCTGTTGGGACACAAAAAAAACAAAACAAAACACTGTTTTATAATACACATTGCACATTCAAGCTACAACCAGCCTGACATAGAACAACTTGTGTTACAACCAGAATTTTAGTTTTAACTTTTGATCAAAGTCTTTGTTTATGACCCAAATGCCGGCCACTTGTGCTTCCAGATGGTCTCAAATACAGATTTAACCCTTGAAGAGTTCTTGGAGGAACATTACAGCATCTTTTGCTGTGTGGGGTTAACAGAAATCCTGGGCCAATATCTCTCTGAGGACTCTGAGCTCTGCCTACACATAGGAGAGGGACTTTGAAGGCTGTCTAGAGGAGCCTGTACCTTCAATTGACCAACTGGAGTTACAACCAGGTCCTGTGAACAAATTGAATTCATAAATCAAGGGTTCACTCTATGTGTTTAGGTTTTTTAAATGCTACAAATATTTTTATAGACCATAGTAATATGATACCTGTATAAAACTCTTGGGCTTTATTGAAACCACACAGCTATCCTGTGAGACAAACCGAGCAGATGTTGCCATTATCACTGTGCACACAAGGAGGCTAATGATGCCAGAAATTTTAAAATGACATGGCCCCAGTCACACAAGTCATAAACAAAAGAAGTGCAACTCAGATAGTGTTGGATGTTTTCAAAGCTACCCTACTACTGCTAACAATCATTGTTTTATAAAAGAAGACCAAAGAAACAAAACATCTTAATATTATTTTTTAGTTTGAGACATGGTCTCACTATGATGCCCAGGCTGACCTTGAATTTATGATCCTCCTGCCTTTCCCTCCCAAGGTTACAAGCATATGCCACCACACCCATCTTGCAAAATATAATTTTTAAAAAATTCAACATTTATTGTTGAATATGACTTCAAGTATGATGAAATATTACATACATGAAATCAAGTGGAGTCAAAGGCATTTCCTGATAAGAGTTTCTCATTTACATAGCATTGTATTAAATCTTGGAATACATTTTTATTTAGAAATGTATATTTGATTACACATTGAGTATTCTACAAGGGATTATAATTTGTAGGCAAAAGTTTCACAGGTGTGTCTATTTCTATTTTGTTTGTTTGTTCAGGGTGTTACCAATAATCTCTACCTGTCAACTTCATTAGATTAAGAAACATTTGCCAGATTAGCAGAGTGAGCTCTTGAGTATGTCAGGTGGGTCATGGAGACATGACCTTGGGTACTGTACCTGGTCCCTAGTCCACTCCTCTCTGACACTTTCCCTGCTCTGCTTCCCACCCACCATGAACAAAGCACCTCTGCTCCACCACCAGGTGTCTGCCTTCGAGCCAGCCCATCACGTACTGAATTTTCTGAAACTGTGAGCTAAATTAAACCTTTCCTCCTTTAACTGTGAGTGTCTGAGATGAGAAAGCTAATGCATAGGGGGACAAAAAAGTGTTAGTTCCACAAGCAATGTGTTTACCATCAGTATTAAAGAAGGCCCTTATTCAATCTCCATCTGGTGTCACTTTATAAAATTCACCACAAGAGATGTATTTTACAAAATATGCTGTGTGTGTACACGGACTGCTTATATAGCACGATCGCTCTGGGTAGAAGGATAGGACAAGTCAGAAGTAGAGCACGATCCTGAGTTGTAGACCCTGCACATTGGTCCAGCAAGGAGAGCTGTGATCCCTGCTGCTGTCTGCCAACCTCACTTCACTCAGATAACATTCAGGGGCAAGCAGTAAAAATTAGATAGATGCAAATTAATAAAATAGCTAGATTCATATCTAAGGAAATAGAAAGAGGAGACAGAGGATAAGGAGCACATTAGCCAACACTTCCTGATTCTTAACAAGGTCCAGGCTCCAGGAGAAGTATATTCCATGCCTCACTCATTTAGCTCTCATAGCCTTAAGTAGTGGGTATTAGTAATTCATGCATTTTACCAATGAGAATCCTGCCAGCTTGGAGAGGTGAACTTGGTCAAAATCACAAAGTTCCTGTTCAGCACAGAATAAGAAATGTAAGTCCTGCTATCTTAAGTTTCTACACAGTGAAGTTATAAAATATTGCATTTCTTAAAACCTCAGGGATAATGACCCTGCCATGGAAAGCCTCATATCACTCTTTAAAGATTATCTAATATCATTCTATAAAGATTATTACTAATGAATTGTTGCTATTAAGGAGATAATTACATCATCTAAGCACCCTGGACCAGAATATAATTATCCATCTGGTAGCAAGGAAAAAAGCATAAAATATTCACAAAATTCCTCTTAGGAATTCTGCTTTGCCCTCCAAGTATACTAGCACTCATGGCTTGATGTTTTTGTAAAAGCCCAGAGAAGGATTTGTTCCACGATGGCCCAGGGGGCAAGAGATATGTTCAAGTCTGACATCAACGGTAAATCTCCCTCAAGTGCAGCAAGAGAACTGTGACTAAATGTTCATGAGTTTCTATGCAACAGTATAACAAAAATGGCAAGAGCATCCTGAGACCTGGAAGTACTGCTTCTTGTGGCTGAGTGGATAGTGAGCAGGGACATCGGAACCATGTCTGCGCAAACATTTAAACCAGTCCCACCGTCAGGGATTCCAAAGGCTGCAAATTCTAAAAGCAACATCTGAACTAATCTAGTCTCTATTGCTTCACATTAGAATTTCAAGAATTAACATTTCAGTCACAGATGAGAGTTGTGATATCACAAAATTTAATAAGTGCTAAGACAGAGACAATCTGTGTCACAGCAGCTCTAGCCTGATCAAAGGCTCAGCAATGGAAATGGTACCATCCTGAGAGCAATGATACATACTTTCTGTTGAGTAAACCAAGGGGCTCTGAGAAACCCTATTTGGTCACTGCTCACAGTTTCAAGACTTTCTGCAAAAACATCATCTCCAAAATCCCTAGAGCAGGGAGGTGTCACGTGGGTGTCCAGTCACTCTTCCAGGCTCTGTTCAGTTTCAGAAGCCTTTCCAGATGATTCCATGAATCAATTTTCAACAGTCTGTTAGCTGGCCTCACCATAAAGTAAAAAACATTAGCAGAATACTATGCTACCATAAATTAAAAACTTGCAGCTCTACAAAGGGCAGGCTTAGAAAGAATAAGGGCAAACACAAAAATATATTTGTGAGACTAAAGGGAAAGCCACAGTTTGAGAGCTCTATGGAACCTGTCACAGAATCTTCATACTACATCTAAAAGTGCAAGTTCCTGGGATTCCAAACACATACAAGGAAAATGAAAATTCTTTGAAAAACATAAAACAGTTCAGGGAAAATATTTGTGGATTTGAGATTCCTAAAATTCCTAATTTAACTGAAAAAAAGAATACATGTAATATTGAATCTTGAGACAGATGTCTATTGTTTTGATCCCTAAGGGGAAGGGAGTAGGCCCCCACTAGTCAGGGTTCTGGGGATCCCCGGGGACTTTCACTCTACAGAAATGTCTGCCTTGTTTGTGGCAAGTTTCAAAGCTAGTTCAAAATATAAGCAAATAGGCAAGTATAGAAAATAGGTTTGTAATGGTAGCAACAAGGTAGTATGAGAAGGAAACTAAGGACTGAAGATCCCAGTTTTTTTTAAAAAAGCCTGTTGTCATAGTCTTAAAAAAAAAAAAAGGTACTCAGCACAACCTTTTGTCTTCTAGGTTGCAAAATAAATCTGTGAGCCAGATGAGACCACTAGTAAACACCTACTAAGTCTTATTTTGACATCAGTTTAAGTAGATAATGTTCTCTAAAGTGGACACATATCTCCATTATAAATCTATTTTCCAGCACTCAAAGGGCCACTCTAGAAGTGTGTGTATCCAGCACAGCACTGGAGCTGTTGTTGTTGTGTCTGTTTGTTTGCTTGATTTTTGTTGTTGTTGTTTCTCTTCTGTGGTGCTAGGGACAGAACCCAGTCCTCACATGTGCTAGGTGACCACTGTACCACTGCAGCGACCTCCCTGGCACAGGCTGCTGCTTTAGTCCAGGGAAGATAGGACAGAATGTGGAAAGGAGGACAAAACTATGGGAGTACAGACAGAGTGATCTCACCAGTAAGGCCACAAGAGACCCTAGGAACTGAGAGAGGATTAAGAGGTACGCAAAGCCCTAATACATAGGAAATAACCAAGGCTCGAAGCAATAGCTTCTTATCATCATCATCATCATCATCATCATCATCATTATTATTATTAATATGGCCTCTCTGGAACCCATAAATGATTGATTGTGGTTTTTGCTTTACATAGGATGAAAAAACAGCAAGTGACATAGAAAAGGAAATGAAATATAAGAAACTCATGATAAATACAGCTCCCATTCCAAAGAAAGGGAATCAAATACATGCAAATTGAAAGGGATTTTGAGGAAGGCTTGGTATTTTTTGGACATTTTCCATGTACATTGATGATTATTTGATAGAAATCCTAATAACATTAAATTATTGTCCATCCAGTTCCATGGTCCTAGAGAGCTTTCTTAGCACTTCCCTCTTCTGGGATTATAAGTTTCTTAAGTCATATTTGATAATACTTTGTATCATAAAATTTGCATTTCAAACAAAAAGGTAGACCCTCAATAATGATTACATTTTCTTGATTCAGTTATTAATCCCATTTCATTCCTTAATACATAGAGTTTTATCCACTGATACTTAAGAGATCAGTAAAGCCCAATCTTAGCCACTAGATTTTGTTGTTGTTGTTGTTGTTGTTGTTTTTAGGTTTTTTGAGACAGGGTCTCACTTTGTAGTTCAGGCTGGCCCTGAGCTCAGCCTCAAACTCACATCACAGCAATCCTCCTGCCTCTGCCTCCTGAGTGCTGGGATTACAAGCACGAGCCACCACACCCAGCACTGTGGTGTGTGGTGCTGATTGCTGCTCAGCGTGAGTCTCCACACCCAGTGTTGTATGTGATTACTGGGGATCGAACCCGGGTTCCTGCACTTTCAAGACAGGTGTCAGAACCAGTGAGCTAAATCCCCAGCCCATAGCCACTAGATTCTTAGCAACATAGGACCAAATTCATCAAGGATAATGTCACTTTTCATATTCTCAACCCTTATATTTCATGAATGACACTCATGACAAGATCCCTGTGTCTGACTCACTCACCAATAGTTTGACTTACACAATAGTTGGGAAATAAGGAATCTTTCCAAATTCCATACTCTACTATTTACAAAAATAAGGGCTATGTGGTTCAGTTATCTCAGCATTTCAATTTACTATAAAACTAGATTCCCTTCAGAGGAGGAAATATCCTTTAAAAATAGGATCTCAATGATAGTGACCACCCAGGTTATTTAAAGGGAAGGAGTTGATATTCCAGAAGAAAATTCCTTCAGTCTTTTGTTTGATTATCTACTTTCCCCTTTCACTACTTCTATTTTACAAGAAATTCAGTATGAAAGATCATGCTTATTCCTTTACATCTCTCCTTAGTGTTTAAATAAAGAAGTGAGCCTTTAAAAAAAAACAAGCACAGGACATGTTACACAATTGTGGCTCTTTGTCTCCTGGCCTGGCAACCATTATGTGTGGCCTCATTGAGGCAAAAATTTAGTACACATCTATAGTTAACAGGGGAAGAGAACGTAACTAGAACTTTTGCATTAAGTTCTAGTCTCCTGTGAGTTCACGGCAAACGGCGAAATAATTAATAATTAGGCAGAAATGAGACTTAGAGAAAACTGAGCTTGGGTCTGATCCATGCTACTCTGGTCGGTAAAGACTCTGGACCCCAGCCCACTACACCTTTTATTATCTATTCCAAAATACCCGGAAAGGCAGGGCCACATCAACAATAGTCCTAGGGAAGTTATGTAGATGAAGATCCCTGGGGTGGGGGGGGCAAGGCAGATGTCAGCAATAGTCCTTGAGAAGGGGGAGATCCGGTGCAGTTCTGCCCTGAAGCATCACAGCATGTGGGACCATTGAGTCCCTGTTGCTACCAGAGATGAAGACAAGAGTCAAGTCCAAAGTCGTCTGCAGGCAGGAAGTCCTGGTCAATTTCGACCTTGCAATTCCCAAACAGGATGGTTCCCAACACACATCAAAGCAGAGAAGACATGACTACACTGTCTACACCATTCTCCATATACACATAGCAGAATGTTTCACATGGATGTCAAAATCCTGCAACCGATTCTCATCCACATACTATTCCCTCAAACAAGTTAAAATATTAGATAAGATTCCAACTGACTACTGGCTACAATACCACAAAATGTCTCATGATTTTTGGAGAAATCTCACATTCATTTCCTTTTTTAAATGTAAGCAGTTTATCTGAGAATTATAACAAGATCAATGTGTAAAACTGCAAGACACTCAAGACTGTACAGAGGGAGGCATAGAGAAATAGGTGTTTAGATGGCTCCTAACGTGAACTATACATTTCCTTTTAAAACATTACTCATGGTAACCAACTTGGCAAAATAAACCCCAGCACCATGTGATACTAATATGCAGTAATAAAGTATAATAAAATTTTAAAAAGAAAAAAAACTTGTAAATCACTTGATATGGGTAGCTCTAAAACATCCTCCAAAACCCTCAAGGTGTAGAAGATGACTGGATGCCAGGCAGGCTGTACTCCTTAGTGGATTTATCCACTGACATTTTCAGTATCTGTATGTGGCATTAGGAGGTGGGGCATGGGCAGGAGCGAGTCACTGGGGCCTGACCTGAGACAGTGCATCTTTGTCCCTGACTCCTTCTCACATTCTCTTTCTGGCTCCCCTAGGATGAGCAGCTTTACACCATGTATTTCTGTTTTGGAACCAATAAGCTTGTATTGAAACCACCAGAAACTGTGTGGCAAATAAAACTCTCCCCCTTTAAGTTGCAGGGATGAGGTATTTGGTGTTTTATCCTAGCAAACATCAAAGTAACTAACATATCCATTATGGAGCACCTACTGTGTGTCAGGCATTTTCTTCTCCACTATTCTAGAGGAGTAATTTGTCTTTAAACATCTCCATGCAGCCTCTTTGTAAGTCCTTTCCCCTCAGTTACAATGCTTCCCCTGTTCTCTCCTGAAGAAAATTCATTCTCAAAGTATGACTCATTTAACTTTTAATTATCTATATTAGCCATGGAAGGAATATTTTCATTTTCAAAGTCACTCTGTCAGTGGGGAATGAGAGGCCTATAAAGCCAATTAATTAAAGGAATTGCAGCTCCTTTGAAATAGAAGAGGAACTGATATGAGCACATGATTTCCCCTGGTACCGACAAAGTTCTAACACTGCTGTCAGAAGCTAAAACACTACTTAGGAAGACCAAGAATGTCTAAGCTTTAGGGTTTTGCTTTTATTTTATTTTATGTACTTATTTATTTTGGAGGCAGGATCTTGCTAAGTCACTGAGTTGAACAAGCTGGACTTCAACTTGGAATCCTCTGACCTTCCTAAGATTACAGACATGTCCAGCTTAAGCTCTGATTCTTAAGTGAAAGACAAAGCAGTCTACATCTTTAGGTAATTAAGATAATAACTATCACTTAGTGATCACTTGTAATATATCAAGCCCTCTGAGCCAGGCATGGTGGCACATACCTAAAATCCCAGCACTCTGCTTTCTTTCCCTGGTTTGGTTCAAACATTTTATTTGGCATTTAACATGTACCATCTGAAGAGGTACTTGTGACTCCTCCTTTCCAGTCTGTTTATAAAGGCAAAGATCTTCAACTGATGGCTTTCTAGGGTTTAACTGGAAAGTCTAAACTAGTTTTTTCTGTATTCATATCCAGTTCTGGAACTCCAACCTCTTTAGCCACCTCTGCCCAGTGTTTGTCTTAATCTTCACTGTGCCATGAACTCAGACTTTCAGATGTCCTTGGGCTCCAGGCCATCCAGTCTCAAGATTGTGACTTGCAAAAGAGTGCTCTTAGTAATTAACAAGGCTGGACTTGAGGCCAAGGCTTCTGACTTGGAATGCATTGCTTTTTCCTCTGTCCATGTTGTGTGGAAACAATGTCATAAGAAGACAGTCACAAGACTCAACAGTATCCTTCCTCTCACCCCTTAGCACAGGCCTAGGTCCTGAACAACCCAGTTTCAAAGCCCAACACTTCTATTTAGCTATATAATCCTTATGTGCTCAGTTCACTCTAGGCTTACCTGGCAGTTTGCTGGGCTTAGTATGTGTGACTCTGCCATGCAGTGTGCAGGTGAGAGGGAAGGGATATCTCATGGAAAATGCTAGATCTGCTGTTCCCTTGACTCACTCCAAAGGGAAGAGGGTCAGTCTAGCAATTACCTACTCCCAAAGGCCCCTTCAAATTTGTCCCCCAGTGTAAATAAGCAGTATAGCAATCCAGCAAACCTGGATAGTGAATGATAATGGATAGTCTATGGGCATCTAGAACTCAATGTCTTAAACATATAAGGGACTATTTAATTAACCATTATTATGGAGCTCCAGATCCTGATTACTGACAAATGTAATCCCAATAAACTCTGCCTGCTACTGTTAATGAACTTCTCACCATGTACTTTTTCTACTGGATCAAAGGGTCTCTAAATAGAGGAACTGTCATCATCACCATCTTTGTATTCCCTATATTATAGGCTTTAGAGAGAGCAGATACACAATAAAATATCACTATCTAAAGATCCTACTGTGTCTGTACCCAAAATTCAAGCACGTTACTACATATAAGCAATAGTAATGTCTAATACTCATAACAATTGATTTAGCTTTATTTTCCAAAAAATACAACAAATAGACAAAGTATGATCAAAACCAAACTTAGCTTTCTACCTTTAGAACACGGATTAAAAAGAAAGACTATTAAAAACACCAATATTCTGGGGCCGAGGAGTTAGCTCAGTGGTTCCGGCACTTGTCTTGCAAGCGCAAGAACCCAGGTTCGATCCCCGGTAACCACAAACAATACTGGGCATGGAGACTCACACCCAGCAGCAACCACTACCACATTCCAGTGTCGGGCGTGGTGGCTCACGCCTGTAATCCCAGCACCAGGGAGGCAGAGGCAGGAAGATTGCTGTGATGTGAGTTGGAGGTTGAGCTCAGAGCCAGTCTGAACTACAAAGCGAGACCCTGTCTCAAAAAAAAAAAAAAAAAAAAAAAAAAAAAAACCTACCAATATTCAGGTTAGAGAACCAAAGACTAGATTGATAATTGAATTTGCACTAAAAATCAAATTAAATGCCAGTAGGGAGCACAAAAAGTGAGGAGAAGAGATTTTTTTAATGCCCCAGTTACTAAACAAGAGAGGAAAACAGATTTATAAAATCTGGACTCTCCTTGAGAGAAAAATGAAAGTCATGAAATTCCAACATAAACTGGAAACACATTTTTTTTCAGTTCTCTGTCCTTGAACTGCCCCAGACTCAGTACCTTTCACCTTTAGATATCTGCTTAAATGAAGCCTCAGTAGAAAAACTTCCTGATCACCTGACACAAAATAGCATTCACAGCCACTGTCGCTCCTAGGCCCCTTAACCTGAAGTTATCTATATTCCCAGAACCTGCCATTGGCCACATTCTCCATTTATGAATTATTTTCACTTCCTACACTGGAGAATTTAACCATCATGAGAAGAGGAACTTTATCCACTGCTGTGTCCTGTGTTAGAGATTCACTAGAAAATTCTGGGTGCTTGATAAAAATCTGACCAATGAGAGATTCATTCACTAACACAAATAGTAATAAATAAATAGACCACATGTTTAAGATTATGCCTAGCACACAGTGTGTCCAATTGTACTAGGAATGAGAACAGAAACATTACTCCTTCAATTATTTTTTTGAAGGCCTGGGGTGGCCAGAAAAAAAGAAGGAAGACTTGGCAAACTGTGTAGATGGAGAGGCAGCTTGGACGTCTGAGCCACTACAGTTAGGGGCAATTTGGAATAATTAATGTTTTCTACAGGGGAGCATGGCTGAAGAACAAGCTGCAGTGGGATAGAGGGCATAACAACATGGGAGGGACAGCAAAGCCAGGACCAGGAAGCTGGAGACAAAAATATCCAGGAAGGCTCTAGACCCTGAGACATCAAAATCACAACACCACCAGGGCTGCGTATAGAGAGTTAAACAGGCTTACTTGAAGTAACTTCACAGTATGAGCTGGAGCACAGGTTTGCTGGATTGCGGTGCTGCTTATTATACTGGGGGACTAATTTGAAGGGGCCTTTGGGAGTAGGGAATTGCTAGACTGACCCTCTTCCCTTTGGAGTGAGTCAAAGGAACAGCCGATCTAGCATTTTCGATGAGATACCCCTTTCCTCTCACCTGCACACTGCACGGCAGAGTCACACATGCTTAGCCCAGCAAACTGCCAGGTAAGCCTGGGATTAACCACCCCATGCCAGCACCAGTGCCTCCTACCCTATGTGCACCCACTTATTCATACAAAACCAGAGCAAGTTAGTCACTGGCAGTCAATTTCTTTGGGAGGTTCTCTGCTCTCAAGACTATTTGGTCCTAAACATGGCCTGAAAGACCCTATATGGTGGAGCCCCTACCCATCTTTCCAGCTTCATTTTGCACCACACTCCAGCACACTTACTCTTTAGTAGTTCAGCTGGAAGCCTCCTCCTCCTGCACACACTATTCCCTCTGCATGTAATATAATTCCTCTCCCTCCTTCACACTGTGTCAGTCCTAAACATTTTTCATATCTTTCAGTTTCACCCTTTGACACTTGTTATAACGAGCTCTATTGCTGTTACTTTTTTGATGATGTCGCTCTTGACTCACAAGAGCAGACAGATCCTTTCTTCCATACCATTTCAGCCCTTGCTGTTGGTCCCTCCTCTGGGCATCACTCAGCGTGCTGAAGCCCACTCGCTGTGAACACCTCTGGCTCTCTGTTTTGCCACACAAGCTCTTCGTACTGAGCACAGGCTGGGGATGGATGACACCAGGGTGATCAGCCAGACCCAGGTCAGGGAAACTTTAGGGCTCAAAACGGAGTCTAAATTTTAGCTTAAGTTCAGTGAGAAGGTACTGGAGAGTTAGAGGCTGAATGGAGACAAGATCTGGTTCCATTTTTCAAAGGTCAAACTACTACTTTATGGAAAACAGGCTATAAATGGGCAAGCATTAAAGCACAGAGATTAGGGAGGAAGTTAGTGTTAAGATAATTTTTCGAGAACGAATCATCAGAAGTGCAGCATAATTTTAAAAATCACTTTTAGTAGCACAGTAGCTGAAGCCTGTTCATTCAAAATGGTTACCAGAAAAGCATGAAAATCTTACTTTTCTTGTGTATGAAGCAAGGATAAGCAAACAGTACACAAATTGATATGCAGTTTACTTGTGGTATTAAAGTTTTGTGAGAAAGAGGAAATTGGGGAAACAATGTGTAAAGGAGGAGAACAACAGGAAAAATGTTCAGAAACACTGCTGGAGAATATTTTGACAGGTCGTGGGCTCCCACATAGAGCCATCCACAGCTATCACACTGGCCTGGGATGGCCCCCACCCTCCTGGACCAAGAACCCTAAAACTGCCCTGTCACCTCACATTTCCTTGGAGCTCTACAGACACTGACTCATTCAACTTCTCAATGGGTAGATGGTCCAGTAAGATACAATGGTCTATTTGCAAGTCGGCTTCTCTGAACACAGATGCTCCTGTTCACAGGCTCCTAGAATACAAGTGAAGGAAGGAAGCAGCAGGAGTTACACAGGGTAATGCACAGTTTGTGCATCTCAGCAGGACCTCTCCTTCTGCATTTCTCTTTCTAACAAGATCCCATCTCACCTGATGAATTCCTGTGCTTTCAGCCAAGTCCAGACTCAACTGTCTCCTTCCCTGGAAACCGGGGCTCTATACATACTATTCCTTCCTTTGAGCATCCTGAACACTTCATAATAGGAGTAGCCACTATTCCTGGGCACTTATGAAAAGCACTGTGGTCTTTAATCTGAAATGTTTCATTTAATGCTCTCATGGTGAAGCCCATTTCATAGGCAAAAAGTGAGCATAGAGAAGTGAAGGCGCTTAGTCGATGTCAGGAGCCAGCAAAGAGTAGAAGTGAGAATCAACACCAAGCAGCCTCAGAATCTCTAGAGTGTATACACACTGCTATAGTCTCAGTCCACTAGATGACAGCCAGCAGCTCATCTGCCTCTTTCCTTCATTGAATCCAACATAAATAACCCAAGTTCAGTGTCATGAAATGAGAGTGAGTTCCACAACCAAATCCTTCTGTATAACTTTAGGATATGTTACAATTTACATCCAGATTTCTTCCAGCGTTCATGCACTCAAAGGTGGAGATTTGGGCAGGTGACTGGATGGTGGGAGTGAGGTCCTCACCCCTGGGTTAGTCCGTTGATGGATTTGAAGCTGTGTGTGGTGCTGGGAGGTGAGGCCTACTGGGAAGATGGGGGGGGGGGTCACTATGGGCGTGGCCTGGAAAAGTATGTATCCTTCTCCCTCTTTGATCTCTGCTGTTTCCTGCCATGCCATGAGCTGCTTCTCTTCTGCCATCTCCCTCTGCTATGTCATCCTCCTTGGAGTTAGCTGACTGTGGATGGAAACCTCTAAACTGTGAGCTAAAACAAGCCACTCATCTCTTAAGTTACAGGTGTCAGATATTTTGTCCCAGCATCAAGAAAGTAAGTAAGACAGGATGTTATTTTTTGAGACTCAGCTTCCTCATCTATAAATAGAAACAGGGAATGCTACCTTATAGGTCTGTTGTCAAGACAGAATTAGCTATAACTTTTAATGCACTAATTACACCAAGTAACACATAGACTCATTTAATTAATCACATGGGCCTATAGAATGCCATATCATATGAAAGGAAAAAAATAATAAAACAGCTCTCACAAAATTAATACACTAGGAATTCAGCACACGTTGGTTGCTTTCAGTCTTGGGGACAGGGACTCTGGGTTATTGACCATTTTAGTTTTTATAGTTTAGAAATACCTAGCACCAAGCAAATATACGCTAAGATTTTAGTGAGTAATAATGGTTTACACAATCTCAGAGACCCAAATTATTGGGAATTATGAATGACTACATTAATATATATATGTCTAATAAATATATAGACATTTGTTAAAATATATATAAAATAGCTAAAAGCGAAATGCAAAGACACAATACACAGAGGTTATATGCACAAAATCCATTTAAATATAAATACTACTAAAGAATGTTCAAAATTATACTTACAGAACAGAATAGAATGGTATAGAAATAAAAATAAATCTAACAATAGGAGGTGGGGAAATTGAGGGGGAAGTTTTAATCTCAAAACAAGTAGTCAACTGATATTGTTTGAAGAAGAATGTAGTTCATAAGTACATCATAATGACAGTGATGACTAATTTCTAAGCAACCTCAAAATAACTTTTTATCCAGAATTTCCTTGAAGAAATAATATACCTTGAAATGAGATAAACACATCTGAAATTTCACCATTCTTTTAGTTTCATTTTGTTCAACTGCTTGAAATTTTTTTTAAAATGTTAATGTATTATTTTGTTATACTTCTTTATTCACTTTTATGAAAATAATTCTATCTAAACTTGCAGATAGATAGATGGATGTCAGAAAAGATACTGACCAAAGGGTAACAATGGGAATTACAGTATTTGAAATTTTTTTTTAATTTTGTAATTTTCCACTTATTTGAATTCTTGATAATTAGCATTCTTTTTTTTTTCAGGTTTTTTTGAGACAGGGTCTCGCTTTTGTGGTTCAGGCTGGCCCTGAGCTCAGCCTCAAACTCACATCACAATCCTCCTGCCTCTGCCTCCCGAGTGCTGGGATTACAGGCGTGAGCCACCACGCCTGGCACTGTGGTATGTGGTACTGGTTGCTGCTGGGTGTGGGTCTCCACACCCAGTATTGTTATGTGGTTACGGGGGAATCGAACCGGGCCCTTGCACTTGCAAGACAGGTGCCGGAACCACTGAGCTAACTCCCCGGCTCCAATTAGCATTCATTTTAAAAGGAGGGGTTTTTTTTGTTATTTGTTTGTTTTGTTTTGTTTTGGGGACAAGGTCTCACTTTGTAGTTTGGGCTGGCCTTGAGTTCACTAGCCCAGGTGAGCCTGGAACTCACAGCAATCCTCCTGTCTCTGCCTCTGGAGTCCTGGGATTACAGGTGTGAGCCAGCACACCTAGCACTGTGGTATGTGGTACTGATTGCTGCTGAGTGTGAGTTACCATGCCTGATATTGTAGTATGTGGTTACCAGGGATTGAATCTGGGACCTAAGCCCTTGCACTTGCAAGGTAGGTGCTGGAACCACTGAGCTAAATCCTCAGCCCCAAAAGTGTATTTTCTTATAATAAAGGAGGAAAACAGATACATTAATGTGCAGTTAATTCTTCCTGGGTGGAATACAGATTATTGTTATTTACAAAGTAGAAAAGATTGATTTCTCTTGAATGTTCTTTATAAATTTAAATAAACAATTCACTTAATTAAAAACTAAAATGGCTATATGTATGCCTACATTTGAAGGTGTGTATATAAAGACTGAGATACAATTAAAAAGCTTCATAATGTCAGACTATGTCTGATGGAGCCTTTAAGATCGGGATTTTGAAACCAAGTGCCTTTCCTTTGCTTGTCCTGTTTAACTCTTGATTATTGGATGTCAACATCTGCTTGCTTTCATAAGTGACATACTGGAGTAATCTAGCTTTTCCTCTGTAGTTAAGAATAATCTAAAATATACAATTTTTAGAGGAACCAACTTCTGTTAGATGTTTTAGAGTGTTAAATAAAATATCTCAGCTATCATAGATTTGGAAAAAGTTACCAGAGAAATATTTTTTCATTTTGTGGGGTCAGGGGGAGTTTGGGAGAAATGTTGGTATGTTAATTTACACTTTGAAATAATTCCAGAGATCTACTTAGTTTTATTATGATATCAATATTACAAAAGTTCTTTTTTTCAATTTCAGAATTGTGGCCTATGTAATTTTTTTAAATAAAGGAAGAAATTTTACATAAGACTGTATTTGTGAAATGCTTTAACTCCTACTTTGACACTTTGTTAAATGTGTGCCAGTATTTCTTCTCTAAAATTAATGCTATTCATAGGAAAATAGAGTATTTTCTTTAAAGAAAACTTGGACATTATCCATCCCTCCCAATGCTGGTCTCTCCACCACAACTCCTGCAGAGCCACCCAGTCTTACCCTGAACTCTTCTATTACAAAGAACTCACGACTTCAGAAAAAATAGCATTCCACAGAACAATAGATCGAACAGTTTGGTTCTCATATTTTGAACCCAAATCAATTTTTATTAGTTTTTCCATTACTGCTGCTTCTGGAACTTCAGGGAGTAAATCTAATTTTTCTCCTGTCCAAGCGGCCTATAAAGACCTGAAATCCAGCCATTTTTCCTAAGACTGCTGATTCCAACCAAACTATCCAAACTTTACAGCAAGCCTTCCAATAGGAGAGCTTCCTTTTTTCATGTTATTTGCCTGTTCTTTAATGGTCAGGGGCCCCACTACAAGAGTACATAGCTAAACACAACTCCTTTAAAGAAAAAAAAAAGCCTGTTTTCTAATGGTTAGCAGCCCCACTACAAGAGTCCATAGCTAAACACAATTCCTTTTAAAAAAAAAAAAAGCCAAAATTTTTTCCAGGACCACAAGCACAACTCAAGCAACTGTCATTTCAAATCATTAGATGAACATACATTAAATAGCTAGACTTCCTCTTACTCTGTCTTCACATATCTTGAGTTTCAGTTTCCTCTTCACCATGTTTTTGTGCCTTTGCAACATGGAAGAGATTTCTTAAATTACTTTTGGTTCCAAGAAACTAAAGCTGATTCAGGCTGCCTTAAGCAAAAAGAGAGGTATATTTTACTTTATAAAATTGTGTACGAATGTCATGAAATCAAACAGAAAAAAAGTGAACGGTAGCAACAGGCAATGGGGCCTTGCAGCAAGTTCCCAGGCAGCTTCTGAGTACTTCTCTGGCTTCCTTCCAGCAAGCTCTAGTCACTGCAACCATCTAATGCAAAACTCTGATATGAGGAAGAGAATCCGTGTGGTCTGCTTTAGATTCTATTCTACCCCAGGTTTAATTAGTCCTGGCCAGGGACAGAATCAAGTCAATCACAGAGAAGGAAAAGGGATATGAACAAGACAGACATCCAAAAGTACTGTGCTTTGATAGGAAAATAATATTCTGAAATATTAATCTGTCATTTTCATTTCTCCTTATATATTCCCGTTTTACTTGATCCCATTAAGACAGGTATCAGCAGGGGTAGTCACGGCATTGGGAGGGCTATATGATAAGAAAAACAGAGCCAGTGCACATTTTTAGATCCAGTTCTATAAAATCATAAACTCTTAGACTGACACAGGGAATTTTCTGAAGGATATAAGTAAGAGTGAGATTTGTGGACAGGAAGAGACATGAAGAATAAGGAGAGGAGGGTTATCTCTCCGGACAGTCAGGATAGAAGAGAAGGAAGCCTGAGGACACTAAATGAAGGAGCACCTCATCCTGCTTCCCTGCACTCTCCCCAGGGAGGACTCAGACCACACAGCAGAAACCAGAGGCCCCAGAAACCATAGGAAACGCCAACAAAAAGTCCCTGGAGGCCAGGCACAACCTGGACACAAAACCAACTGCTCAGAGAGGCATAAAGACAGAAACACGGAACACAGCGTTAACTTCTGTAGCCTGATGCCTCAGCCACCAAAAAGTCCTTCCCACAGTACTATAGCACCATGCTATTCCCTGGATCTTTGACCTAACTCTGGGGAATGGTGTGACCATAAAAAAGAGGAAGGGAGTTTTCTTTGCAGAGAGAAAGCACCACAGAAATAAACTAGTAAAAAGAAATAGAGATAAGATTCTTTTACATACTTATCTTTGTAGAGATTCTAACCTGTTATGCTTGAAAGGAAAAGATAAAAAATGGAAACAAAGCTTATGTATATAGGGGGTGGGGGCTGCAGGGCAGGGGGGAAGGGGGAAAAGTGGGGAGGGGTTAAGTCATGCCATATTCTGGTACAAACTCAATGTTGAATGTGATGATGTGTATTCATAATGTACCAATAAAGATTTGAATTTTTAAAAAAGGCATGAGCAAATTGAGAATTGGGTAGTTTTGCTTCCTCTCTCTGTGAATTTGACCCCATTTTTCCAACAATAGTAATGACTGTTATACTAAAAGGCCTCCTTTAAAATATTGGAATAACATTTTTAAACCCATTTTTTGTTTATGACCTTTATTTCCTGATGCTGTTTTTCAGGGTTCATTTATACCCCTATGGAATGTAGTTGTAGACTATCCCATCCTTCACTCTTTATAAATGCTTCCTTCTGAGATACTGTCTGTGCAGAAACACCCTAC